>BMAV01006138.1:80493-96670 GCA_019973955.1 Trichonephila inaurata madagascariensis | reverse complement strand
TCTATTGTTTCGATAAACTCTGCAATGTTCTCAGACCCTGAAAAATACATTTCAGGTCGTACGTTACCTCCACCTACATTACCTAACCCAGAATTATACACGTTCGGGCGCCATTGCGACATAGCCATCCTGTGATGACTATGTCTTTCCGGATCCGCGTAAGCTAGAGGTGTGGGATTATCAAAATGACGAGACATCTTGGTTCTTAATACAACTTTTATTAAGAATAACTTATATTACTTAATTCTAATTGACAACTTTCTTAAAGTGAGAGTTAACACCCAATTAAACCTTATATTCAAGTCAGATCACGCAACTAGATCATTTGTCCTAATTATAATAAATTAACAGATTCGTCTAACTTCCTTTTCAAAATATTACCTTTTTTTGTAGAGTCTCCTTCCTTCACCTATAGAGAGAATACCTATAACTTAATTTTAACTACGAAGATTCAGACTTCTTTATAATGAACGTAATCTTCTTTCAGAGATATAAGACATCTAACTCGTGATCAGAATGATTCCACACTAAGTTATCTCTAAACTTGCCGTTCCTTATCATCAAAGCTTCTATCCTTTTAAAGTATATCTCATTTACATATTTGATCTGTTTATCTTCTTGGTATTGGGTTGGAAAGGTTTTGCCATTAATCGTGGCCGTCAAAGAACATAGGAGTTATGTTAGCAGAAGGACGCAAGAGACGTCACAATAGTAGTTATTAAACTTTTGTTCTTCACTTAGTATTGATAAATTTCTTAGCAAATACATTGTACAGTACTGATACATTTATAAGGGTAAATGTGTGTTTTGTTTTACTTCCTTTCAGTAAATTAATAATGTTTTAAAAGAATATTTTATTTTCAACTTTTCGATATGTTCACGCCCCTCATGTAAGGTTTTTACCCTCCCCCCACCTCTAGGGAGGTATGCCTCATAGTTGGAGAAATGCTGCTTTAAATTGTTGGTTAATAAATTAGAATGAGTGAACAACAGCCGTGCTTATGCCTTTTCATTTAAAAATAATGAGAGAATTTTATTGAGTGTAACGTTTCCCTGCTCACAGCTGCTTTCCAATGCAGACAACATTACGACTCTCACATCCACATGTGTACCCCTAAAATATTGCACACACACACACACAAAAAAGATCATTTCATCTAACATCATAGAAACTAACCGCTGGATTCCACCTGCAAGCCGAAGCTTGATTGAAATTCGATGTGTAAGAAAGAACCGCTCCACCCCAAGAGAGTGGCGAGAGTGGAAAAACCGCTTGAAGCTCGCGAAAAGGGACGTAGTGTTTTGTCCTCCTCCATCCCCCACAAAATATATTCTGTGGTATCGAAATACTCAATGGAGTTTGAATAACTTGTATCTAAATGTTAATATTGTAATTAATAAATGTAGTCCAGCGTTTTTCTTAAACTGTAGGGTGTGCCCCCCAGGGGGCAAGATTATTCTACGTGGAGGGTGCAGGTCTATTGAAAAGTCAAAAATAAATCATTATTTTATAAAAATTATTAATTTACTGAAAGGAAGCAACACGCATTACATTCTGAACTATGAAAAGTAACATAATACTTACCCCACTATTTAAAAGTAACTTAAAATACTCATAACTTAAAAGCAACATATACAATGTTTAATTCTTATATTGCTAATTTGTATGGCACATAATTAAGGTCGTATTGCATCTTTAGCGTCAAAGTACATTATTATTTCTTTCAACACATCGTCATTGTATGGAGGGGACGGGTGCAATTAAAATTATGATTGAAATTTGGGTCACCAATTTTAAATTTTGAGAATCACTGCTGTAAACGTAATAAATAATTTAATTTCTTAAGTCTAACATGCTACTCATCAGTTTTGTTAAATAGTCACATGAAAGAATCAAAAAGTGTTTTTAAAAAATAATCAATGTTTTATAAATATAGTAAATACCGAAAAAATAATATTGAGATTAATATAAATTCAAAAACTTATACACACTAATACAAAGCATAATGATTCAGTGAAATAATTTAAATAAATTATATTAATTATAATTTAAATATTTTTGATATTTAGTGAAAATACACTCACTTCCAAAAGTTAAGCACGGAGAGGAAAATGCTAATTTCCTGAAGCCAATCAGAATTGAAGACGATGCAATCCGCTGCAGAGGTAGATGGAAGTATGCAAATATGTTAGGTAACAGCCAATTGTGCCTTCATGTCAAAAGATATGCAAAAAGAACAGTACTATAAGAAGCCAGCTTTATGAAGGATTACAGAAGTTTATTGTAAGTGCTGATAGAAGGTGCTTAAAACTTTCGAACAATTTGTTTTGAGACATACGTGTTTCTAAGACTTCCAGAAAACGAATGGAAGATTCAGAGCGCTGGCGTGCTGTGTGGCGCATTGAAGCATTACTGTCAATCACAGATGTTGCACTTTTCTTCGGCTTTCATCATTTGTAATTTCATGTTTGTGGAAACAATTCCAAACCACACAGACAGTTGTCCGAAGGCCCGTAGGGGGTCACCCAAGGGTTACAACCCACACAGAAGATCGATATATTGCTATTGTAGCCAAGCGGAATCGCAGAGCGACCTCCACATGTGTAACATCTATGGTTACAGCGTCCATTGGTAAGGCTATATCTGCAGCTACTGTACGCCGAAGATTACATATGAATGGACTGTATGCCCGGGTACCTCGAGTTTGTGTTCCTCTATTCGTCCAATCAAAAATGGCACGATTAAAGTGGTGCCGGGAACATGGCAATTGGACTGTGTCTGACTGAGGCAATGTCATGTTTACTGATGAGTCAAGATTTTCTCTGGAGCCAGGTGACAAGCGTATAAGGATATGGCGTAAACAAGGAACGCGCAATCAGCCCCAAAACATCACCGAACATCACGCATTCCGAAGCGGAAGTATCATGCTGCGGGCTGGGATTTCATTAGGATACCGCACCCACCTGCACATCTTTAAATGGGGTTCTGTGACGGCTGTCCGGTATCGAGAAGTCCTAGAACCCATTGCAGCTGTTGGCCCTACTTTTGTTTTAATGGACGATAACGCACGTCCCCATAGAGCTGACATCGTCGATGACTACCTGAAGAGTGAAGGGATTGTGCGTATGGCGTGGCCAGCATATTCGCCCGACCATAATCCCACTGAAAATCTTTGGGATGTTCTCGGCCGTGCTGTATCTTCACGTTTCCCACCTCCAGCCACTCTTATTAAGCTGGAAACTGCTCTACAAGAAGAATGGCGATTGCTTAGTTCTGCGGTGGTTGACCACCTAATTGAAAGCATGGTCAGAAGGTGTAAACTTTGCATACAGATGAGGGGGGATCACATACCCTATTAATGTCCTTTTTTTTCATTTTATGCTGTTTATTTTCACTTTATACATAATTCTGTTTAAGTCTCCAGTATGACATTATTTGTTAACTTACAAAAATTTAATATTGTTTTCATTACTGTATATAATTATTGATTTTGTTTTATATATAAATATATATGCTACTTTACTGCCAAATTTTGCCAATCAAAGCAGTATTTGTTAATTTTTTTGCATTTTACATCTTCGTGCTTAATTTTTGGAAGTGAGCTTGTTACATATGAAGATTAGAAAATTATGTGCATGCACACTGGCGTAGTTATTCCTGAGAGGGTCCTATATGAAAATTCAATGGAGGCGGTTTTTGATGGACTCTTATTAAATTTTACTATTTATTCTGATACATTTTGGGGCCTTTGATGCTTGGAGGCCCTGGTATCTGCGCTCCTGAGCATGCTTTCAAAAGCTTTTTGACATAGTTCTGCAATGTACGTTTTGACGTTAGTTTATTTTAGTTAATTTAATATGGTTAGAGTTTTAAAATTCTTCTTTTTCTTTTTTGCAGACTATAAGAAGATTATCAAAAGAAAAAGAAAAAAAAAAGAAAAAAAAAGAGAGAGAGAAAGGCGTTATGAATGTTTTAAACGCGCGCGTGAAACATCTACATTATATATATATATGTATATCTCAATGTTGAAATATTAATAAAATTGTGCTGTGCCCAAATTCGTTTCATTGCTTACTTCGATACACTTAAAAAGAAATTTCTCCTAAGCAAACTCATGATTGTCATGTTTTAACGAATGATCATGGGAAAAAATCATCTTCATGATTGAACTATAATATCCTTATGAATCTTACTTTATGAAAATATTGAAACTAGAATAACAAATGTAATTAAAATTTGCGACATGAAGAATTAGTAAAAATTTGTTGAAAAGTACTGATAGTAAGAAACTGGCGTCTTTTAAAAAATTCATCCATTTATACATGATTTATTGTGCCTATATTGAAAATATTTGTCAAAATAAAGCATAAATTATTTGCTTCTATCTTTTTAAGGTTACCAAGATATACTTAACGATCATGACTCTTCTCTCAAAATTAAAACTCTTCGCTTTTAGAAGATATATTTTTAATATCTCCAGCAGAGCTAGGATTTTTTTCACTTAAAAAAAATATTTTAGTTATTCTGTAGAACCACAAAAATAATTTTTTAGTTAAAAAAAGGGCTTTTTTTCAAGCTTTTAATTAACTTGCAATGTAAAACGTTCGGGTGGAGTCTTGCAACTCAGTTTTGAAGCTGATGTCTTCAACCGATTGCACTGAAATTTTGTACACGTTTAGTTTGGATGACAATGGATGTTTTGATCAGTTACATTCCGATATCGCAATTAGTTAAAACATATTAATTAAAGTAATTTGTTCGAGAGGAATCTTGCCACTCAATTTTGAAGCTGATGTCTTCAACCGATTGAGCTGAAATTTTGTATACACGTTTAGTTTGGATGACAATGCATGTCTTGGCGATTTATATTCCGATATCAACATTGTTACTGTAACGGTCTTGTTCAGGTGTTAAGGCGAGCATGTCTACAATAATAAAGATGTGGACCGGAGGCGTAGCTCAGATGGTAGAGCGCTCGCTTAACATGCAGGAGGTACATCGATCGATACCCAGCGCCTCCAATTATTATTTTTCGTATAAAATATTTTTGAAATTCGTTTGATTTCGTATAACGGGATATATTACAATACTTCCACTCAAAATACGTACAAAGTATGCTGTATTTTTACAAGGTTTTATTTAGTTTGCAAAATGTGAAATGATAGCGAGGAAACCTGCAACTAAATTTTGAAGCTGATGTCTTCAACCCATTGAGCTGGAATTTTGTATCCACGTTTTGGATGACAATGCATATTTTGATGATTTATATTCCAATATCATTATAGTTACTGTAACGATCTTGTTCAGGTGTTAAGGCGAGCGTGTTTACAAAAATAAAACTGTAAAACGGGGGCGTAGCTCAGATGGTAGAGCGATTTCTTAGCATGCGAGAGTTACGGGGATCGATACCCCGCAATTCCGATTATTATTTTTTCGTGTAAAATATTTTTGAAATTCGTTTGATTTGTGCAACAGGATTTGTTACAATACTTCCACTAAGTACACGTACAAAGTATGTTATATTTTTACTGTTCTAGAGAGCGAACATTAAGAAAGGCAGATATATCAAGCTATTTCTATTTAATTTGAAGCATTCTATGATATCTATTTACTCGATTCTAGTTTCTCCCGTAATAATTTTTATTGAACTAGTCACTGTAACGATCTTAATCAGGTGTTAAGGGAGCGTGTTTACATTAACACATGAGTCGTCCTGGGGCGCAGCTCATATGGAAGAGCAGTCGCTTAGCATGCGAGAGGTACGGAGAGAAAATGTAAAATGCTCTGGTAGAATCTTGAAACTCAATTTTGAAGCTGATGTCTTCAACCGATCGAACTGAAATTTTATATACACGTTTAGTTTGGATGACAATGCATGTTTTGACCGTTTATATTCCAATATCGCAATTAGTTAAAAAGACTATCTGCATGTCCTGGTGTTAAACGGGCATTCTCTACTTTTATAAATTTCCCCCCTTTCCTTTACAAAATTAACACTTCAAGTACTCTTTTTCGAAAGGACTTCTACCCTCTCCTCCAACTCCACTTATCCCTGAATTTCTCGGCTTTTACCGAATGTATAACTTAAAATACCCTGTTACTATTAGAGCTCTCAAGTAAGTGACCATTCACCGATTCTTAAGCAGCTTTACTCGTACAGAAATATAGTGCCACAAATGTAAGGAATTATTGCACAAATGAAATTCATTTAAAAGTTTTTGACGTTTTATTTTTTAAGTCACTGACTGTAAAAAATCAAATTATATATAATATATATCATATAAACGCATCGATATTGATTCATTTTAAAAAAAATAATAAAATATGTAAAGTATCGTTTTGTAAGAAAAAAAATCGTGACGAAATAAATTATCTTACCAATTACAAAAATGCTGGCGAAGTTATTAAAAGTACGAATAAAGTTTTGAGTATTTTTTATAAAAAATCATAAAATCTAAGCGAAGATGTTGATTTGAACCCGGTTACAAAAGTTACTAATCCAGCGCTCTAAGCGACCAATCCACGAAATCTTCAGAACAAAAAAAAAAAATAAAAAACCGTTCACACACACACACAAATAAAAGGAAGAAATATTCAATTTCGCATTGCATTATTTGTTAAAGTTTAATTTTTTTTCGGGCTCATTTTTAAGTTAATGCCTTCAAACTTCATATATCGATTACAAACAACGATAACTTTTAAACAAAAAAATGTAACAAAAATAATTCTTAAATATTTCTCACAAAAAGGGGGGAAAAACACATTTTTTTAAACCGTAATTTTTAAGCAATTTTTTCAATATTTATACAGATTACAGAAAATATTGTTCTACGCACGGAAAAAATCTTTCATGTGATTATTTTTATAAATAAAGAACTTATTAAGTACTTAAATAAAATTTTGAGTTTTTTTTGAAGAAATCGTAAAAAAAAAAAATGTTTTTGACATATTATTTTTAAAGTGACTGATTTTAAAAGAGAAAAGAATGAATTTTATTAGTGTAGAATATCATTTCATTAAGTGAAAGAAAATGCAATCGGAATGATTTAAAAATCATTTTCATAAAAACACATATTGACTAATTTTAGAAAAAATCGTAAAAAATAGAAAATATCATTATTTTTTAAAATAAATTATACCGTATCGTGGTGAAGTAAATGATCTTTCCGATTCTGTAATTATTTTTTTGTCTGTGTGTCATAAAAAAATTAGATCGTGTTTTAAAAACGTCTGGGGTAAAAGAAAAAGTTCGGAAAATTATAACTTTTCCGCCTGGCTGGAAAAAATGCAATATTTATGCGTTTTAAGATTTTTAATTTATATCTTTTTAACTAATTGCACTTTTGGAATATAAATGGTCAAAATGGATTCCTTGGATCATTTGAATCTTTTGGTTCCGTCGACGATTTTTGCGTTGTGCGGTTTGTGAGAAGTTACACCTAGTCTTGTAGTCTCATACGTTTGTTTACCTTCGAATCTCAATAGTGTAGATATTAATTAAAGTAATTTTTTTGGATGGAATCTTGCAAACGGTATAATTCTTTTTAAAAAATAATGATATTTTCTATTTTTTAAAATTTCTTCTAAAATGAGATTGAAAATCGATGCGTTTTCATGAAAATGATTTCTAAATCGTTGAGTATGAATTTTTTTTCCGTGTTATTGAATCGATATTCGTCACTAAAAAAGTTCAGGCTTTTCTCTTTTAGAATCAGTCATTTAAAAAATAAAATTACTAAAACTTCTTTTTTACGTTTTTTCGAAAGATAATTAAATTTTTAAGAAAATATTCAAAAACTTCGTCATTTTTTAATATAATCGCACGAAAATATTTTTTCGTTTGTAGAATAGTATTATACAAATTCTGCATAAAAATTGAAAAAAATTGGTTTAAGATTACATATTTAAAAAAAATGTGTTTTTCGTTTTTAATACATTATAGTATAAGCAAAAAAAAAAAGGAGTTTAATATTTTAATTAATTTTGCTTTGTCCAATGTTGTTTTGATCCAATAGTGTTTTTCCCTCCCTTCCCATTATCCTCTTGTTGTGCGGCCCCAGTGTAATTTGTATGATATGTATGTGGCCTGGCGGAAAAAAAATGTAGAGTACCCCTTAGCTGGATTGTTCAAAATTAAGCGGCAAACGACCTTGCAACCATGATGCTCTGAATGAGATTAACAGACTGAGAAACCTCTGTGCAGTGATAACTAAAATGTAAAAAATAAATGAAAAGTAAAAAAATTTCTTTAAAAACAAGCTTTTATTTAAATGCTCTAAAAAGAATAAAATAAACTATTCTTTTAAAATATTTTTTGCTATCAACTTATAAAGTCGTTACACAATTTATGATATGAAAGCTTGTCGCGAGATTTACCTGTGTAGATAATTTAGCAAATTAAATAACTTGATCTGATTGATTTAAATTTTGAAAATTTTCAAACTAAGTAAATACGAGCACTTAAATCTCACGACAAGTTTTTATATCAGACATTGTGTAACGACTTTATAAGTTGATAGCAAAAAAAAAAAAATTTTAAAGAATAGTTTATTTTATTCTTTTTAGAGCATTTGAATAAATGCTTGTTTTTAAAAAAAGTTTTTTTACTTTTAATTTATTTGCTTAATATAAGTTGGACATAATTTTTGAGGTTTCATACTACCTATACTTTTATGTTTAGCTATTTTTAAAAAGGTATCTCTTAATTACGTAAAATATTTTTACACATAAAAATAGAGTGAACCTATTTTTTAGTGAAACATAAGTACAATTTTTTTAAGAAAAATTTTGGAACTTTGTAATATTAATTTTTTTTTTCTCCCTACATTAGCGCTTCCTTTATCAGGTACCCTCAAGGGGGCGTGATAACCCTTCTAGGGTGTCCCGAGCATATAGAAAAGTCAAAATTAAAATATTATTTAAAAATTATTAATTTCTGAAAAGAATCAAACAAAATGTACTGTTCTGACATAATAAAAAATGAAATACATATTTACACTATTAAATGTATCAATACTGCACAATGTATTTGATATAATTTAAATTATTAATACTAAATGAAGAACAGGTTCAATTATTATTAGTTACTCCAATGCTCTCGTCTTGCAGATTAAAATTTTGCAAAGGAAGTTTTAACAGCTATTGACACTCTAAGTTTTTTTTTCTTACAATATTTAACTGAGATCTATATTCTGTCTTCAAAGCAGCCATGGCATAAAATGCGTTTTCACAAAGGTAAAATGCTGGAAATGTAGGGTTAGACATTAGAAATTTTGATGATTGAAGAAATAAATATTTAATTTAATTAAAATTTATTTTGCATTTGGTTCCTATTTAAAAATTAGAAAGAAAAACAACTTAATCCTTTTTTTTAAAAGTAACACATACAAATTTAATACTTATCTTGTTAACTGGTACGATTTATGAATAAGCTCGTATTGTAACTTTAGTATCAATTAGTATGGCATTCAATACTTTGTTCCTGCAAGGGGAGGAGGTGCCATGGAAATTATGATTGAAAATAAGGTAACAAATATTGAAAGTTTGAGAAGCACTGTCCAACATACATAAAAGAAAGAAGAAAGAAAGAATTTTTAAGAAAAAATTAGGTAATACTTAGACCAACTAAAATAGGTTCATTATATACGCAAGTATCCCGTATAGAAGAATAAAAAAAATTGAAACAACAACAGCAACCATATTGTGCAATAGTGTTTTCTTAAAATGTACCTAAGGCCCAAAATTATGCTTTGGAGAAAAAAGTGAAAAACTTAGAAAAGCAATATTTTCAAATATTACACATTTGATTAATATTTTTCTATCTATTTTTTGTGTACTTTATAAAGATAGTTAAATATTCTGTAGAGTTAACACAGTTAAAAATAATATTTCTATACATAGATGATGTACTAAAATTCCAATATGGCACTGTAAGTAAGAAAAGTCAAAAGCATCTTTTGTCATAAATATTACAACAAAATGTAATATCCGTAAGGAGCAATGATACAACTAAGTAATTCTTTTTAAATGGATTATTGTCATTTTTAACTAGGTTTACGTAATCAGGATAGAAGTTAATATTGTGTTTATAAATTTATGATTTTTTCCAAAACAATAAAATCATCTTTATACTAAATATGTAAGACAGTATGGAAATATAAAAATATTTATTACATGTAGAAATAACTCATTGTAATAATTTAGTTAATTATTAGCCCTGCTTATGCACTTAATATGTAATTCAATAACTTGTAATAATGAAAAATCATATTACATTGAATATTTCCTGAAAATCATATATTAACGTGATTCATTTCTTTAACTTAATAGTATTTTCTTTTATTACTTTAGACAATCCTTTCTAAAAAAATTTCCGAACATTTTTAAAGGATAATTACTAAGTAAATCAGGTAAAGATAGGGAATGTTACTTTGTTAGAAACATTTTCAAATATCTTTAGATGCTTCATAATATTGTACAATATATACTGCATATAAAGCATTATATGCAATACATTGTGTAAACATAAAATTCATTTTCATCAAATAACTGTTCCACAGTGAAATAAAATATTCATTTGAATTTTAAATATAGGTAGGCAAACTTGAGTAAATATAATATTATATTTTATAGAAAATTGTTATTTTCCATCTCTAAATACTTAAGTACTGGAGAAAAAAGAGAAAATTCGTGCATAACATTATTTATATATATAAATTCACACCCGTGTGAAGAACAGGTTTACCAGCTAGTAGCATATAAGTACAAAGGAAACAATTTAAGAAATTTCCATAGTATTGATAAGAGTCAAACCTAAATTACAGGATTATTTCAAATGTCTGGCACTTATAATGTTTCACATAGTGTGTTCAATGTCCCCATTGGTAAACCATACTATTATAAAATTTACAATTCATGAAGTTGTAAAAAAAATTCATTTTCATCACAGGATACATATATATGAACCACATATACGCATATCCATAATTATCTTTACACGCATAATACTGAGTATCCAGGAATGAAACTATTTTAAGGATTTATGCAAAAAAGGAAAATAGTTAAACCATGGATAAACAAATACTTACTTCTTAAGTAGTCACTAAGGTTTAAAAAAAAAATAAATAAAAAATGATGAAAAAAGACACTTTCACCAAAAGATAATTCTCTTCATTTATCTAAAGCTTTCATGCTAACTAATATTCTATACACACAGGCCTCAAGAAATAATGTTTTTTACAAGTTTTACCTGTGTACTTAAAAAAAAAAAGATAATAACAAATCATCAAATTACATTTAATCATTTTTAAAAACATTGTTATCCCTTTTGTAATGGTTTCATTCTCTTTAAGAATATTTTATTTTAATTTAAAGAAAGAAATGACATTAATTTTTAACAACAAAGAATAATTATTAATAATTTAGAAATCGATAATTTGTGGAAGGTAAAAATTAAAGAAACATTTCTTTAATTTTTGTAAACATTCCTCCCAGAAATTATCATGAAATTGTATTACTTCAGAATAAATATTTTCTCCTAACTTTGAATTATTAATTAAAATTACAAACAGACATTTTTTAATATTTTTCACACCTAACTGACACTGTATTGGATAATAATAGGTGTAAGTTATTTTTAAGGAAACTATACCATTGTTCTCCGATAGTCATACAAATTAAAAGAAGTAGTTCTGATTCTATACTGGGAGCCATTCTTGCGCAAAAATATATAATAAAGAACTATTTAATTAATTATGAACCAAAATAACTTTATATAAGAGCCGTACCTAAGGATACCAAGAACTATAAGTAAATGCCAGGATCCAACAAAAATAAATATGCCAGCTAACACTAGTCAATGCAAACAATTACCTAATTAGATAAATAACTTAGAACAAAACAAAAATTATATAAAAGAGTTGTTAAGACTATTTCCTAACAAATATATATATTCTAGAATAATACAAAAAAATACAATGATATCATATGTTTTTAATTAGATAAAATTAAACCAAAAGAAGGCCACCAACTTGCATATAGGTTACACAACGGTAATAAATAAACATGTGCAATTGTTGCCAAAAGTATTATACACTTGGCGCCAGTCAGCGGTTAATTTCCCCCATTGTTTTACCCGTGTTGGTTTTTTATTCGACAGAGCGCCATTTCTATTTCAGCGGAGTGAAGTTCTGACTTTCCCCACTTTTTTAAAAAAAGCCATCTAATTCTTGCTAACAAACTCAGAAAAAAAAACTAATTACATAATCGGAAAGATCATTTATTTTGCCACGATAAGGTATAATTTTTTTCTACAAAATAATGATGTTTTCTATTATATTTTTTATGATTTTTCTTAAAATGAGTCAAAATTGATACGTTTTTATGCAAATGATTTCTAAATCGTTCCCTTTCAATTTCCTTTCATGTTAATGAATAGATATTCTACACTAAAAAGGTTCAGGCTTTTCTCTTTTAGAATCAGTCATTTGAAAAATAAAATGTTGAAAACTTTTTTTTACGATTTTTCATAAAATACTTAAAATTTTAATTGAACATTTAACTTCGTTACTTACAAAGATAATCTCATGAAACTCTTTTCCGTGTGTGGAACAATATTATCCGTGATCTGTGCAAAGATTTAAAAAAAAATTGGTTAAAAATTATGGATTTAAAAAAAAATTGTGTTTTTCGTCTATTTCTCTTTTTGCGAGAGTTAATAGATGTAGTATTTTTGTTACATTTTTTGTTTAAAACTTACCGTAGTTTGCAATCGATTTTTGAAGTTTGAAAGCATTAACTTAAAAGTTAAGCCCTCAAAAAATAAAAACTTTAATAAAGAGCGCACTTTTACGAAAAGTCAAGGGTTAAGAGTCGATAACCCGCTTAGCGCCAAATAACTATTTATCTCACCATGCATTTCCAACACCTCCTGAGGTGTTGGCAATTCAAGGCGGTTTATGGGTTACATTAGAAAAGCAGGTGCCTATAAACAATGAAAATCACGAAATTTGGCGAGTAAAAAAATGCCTGTGATGAAGTTTTTTTTTTGTTTCTTTTTCTTTCTCTCTGTACATAATCTAAATTCAAAAATTCCATTTTAAACATCGTTTATAAAAAGAAAATTTATCTTATATTTGTGAAAAACTTGATTGCTTTTACTACGTTATCATTATTTCAAAAAAGTTTATTTGTAATACTTTTAAATGTATTGCTTTAAATTATTATTTTTTTAAGTAAAGCAGCATTGTTTTCTGTAAATCATTATTCGAAATTTTCCAATCGTTCTGAATGGATTTTTTATAATTGTGATAAATAAACCGTCGGAACTAAAAACTTTCCTACTTTGCTTTTTTAAAATTAATGATTTAAAAAATTAAATACCAAAACTTTTTTTTTACACTTTTTCAAAAAATGCTCACAATTTTAATTCAATATCTAATAAACATGTTAAATTGTGATGTTTTAAAAAATTTCTACTTGAAATCACAGATTTCATTTGTTTTGTATTAATTTTAATCCCTTTTAGATTTGATGTGAATGTCTCCTCCTTTTATTTTAAAGGTCTATTTATTTAAATTTCAGTGAATTGTTGTTTTTTACATTTTTCTACCTAACGTATACGAATTTCATGCAAAAATTCAAAGCTTTCAACCTCCGGCATAAATCGGTTAGTGTAAAATTATGTAACAATTTAGAAAATTAGCGTAAATTTTATATTATTGTAAATAAACCTGATAAATTCATTTATACTGAAATATTTAGATATTACTATGTAAAACTCAAAAAGAAAAGACGTAACAAAGGCGGGGTTTAAATAGGGGTGATATTCTAACAATCTCGGGTGGATGGCTAGCTAAATCCTAAAATGAAAATAATAATCTTTTATGTGTAATTATTAAATGGTTGCTTTCTCCTTCTTCAACATCTTATCTGAGGTGGACCGTGTCCATCACATTCCCTGTGATCTCCACCACCTTCTCCACTGCCTAACCTTATCTCCACCCCACTGCCACTATGCAGAACGCCCTTTTATATACTACTCACTATAAATAAATCCTTTTATATGCTACTCACTCATACTATATACGAATATATACCCTTTTATATACTACTTCTGCATTCTGCCGGAAAAATGTCGAATTATCACATCAGGTTTCTTGTGAAACTTAAGAAATCAGCCACGAAAACATTTCAAATATTAACCGAGGTTTATGGAAGTAAAACTTTATCTAGGGCACATGTGTTTGAATGATATAAGAGATGTTCAGGGGGAAGGGTCATTGTGGAAGATGAAAAACCTGCCGGACACTCAAGGTTAGTGATTACAGACCAAAGCAGAGTCAAAATTCGTGATATGAGTGTGTTTCCACTCACTTCAGTGGTCAGACTGTTAATCAATACTACTAAATTGAAGTACTAAAAATACTTTGTAAAAAAATATAAGGCCAAGATTAAGGAATAAAAGGCCAGAATTAAGGAGTGATGGATGACTGTTGCCCGAAGACAATGCTTCTACTCCCAAAGGCACTCCATGGAGTCTGTCAAGCAATTTCTGACCAGTAAAAAACATTACTATGATGGGGCATCCTCCGTATTCATCTAATTTGGCCCCATGAGCCTTTTGTTTTGAATTTCTACAGTTAAATATTTTAGAAAGGAAAACTATTTTACATCGGATGAAGAGGTTCAGGCAAAAATGGAATATATTTCCTAAAGGGAATTCCAAAAACCTCGTTCAAGATCTTTTAACAGCAATGACAACACCGAATGCAGAAGTGTGTGAATACTGAAGGAAACTACTTTGCAGGTGGTATTGTGACTGTGAGAACTGATTCACACAGTAAGTACAAAGATTTATTGGATCAGTCCCGTTTTTTTGTGTCACACCTCGTGTACTTAACAAATCACAATGACAGGCAGATTCACCGAAAGTTCATAGAAGAGATATTTTATTAGCACCGAGTATAAGCTTCAATTCTGCAATAATATGCATTGAAGTTGTTTTTTTTATTTATTTAGTAAGAATACCAAAGCGGCAACAACTTCGAAAAAAAAAACAATAATTTGAAACTGAAACACAACATTCGGTGAAAGGCTTGTAAAAAAACGCGGTGGCTATTTTATTCAAGATGTGGCATAGCCATCCTGCGATAGCTATGTCGTGTTGGATCCGCGTAAGCTAGAGGTGTGGGATTATCCAAAGGATGAGACATTTTGTAATTCTTAACACAACTTTTATTAAGAATAACTTAAATTACTTATATTTAATGAACAACTTTCTTTAAGTGAGAATAAGCCACAAATTAAACTGAATATTTAAGTCAGATCGCACCACTAGATCACTTATCCTAATTATAGTTAATTATCTGCCTAATCTAACTTTCTATACAAAATATTACCGTTTATAAAGTAACCCTCCTACCTTGGTTGAAGACTCACCTATTCTGCTACTTGTAGATAGGTGTACTCAGGTACTATTACTCTTTCTTATAATTATTATTATTATCGAAGATGGGCGTATCCTTCTTCCTTGTGAGTAGGCCGTCTAACACTTGTTCCGAACTGTTCCGCACTAAGTTATCTCTAAGATTGCCGTCCTATCTCACTAAACCCTCTATCCTTTTAAAGTATATCTTATTTGCATTTTCGCTTTGTTTCTATTCCTGGTATTGAGTTAGAAAAGTTTTGCCATTAATCGTGGCCGTCAAAGAACGTAGGAGTTATGTTAGAAGAAGAATGCGAGAGATGTCACAACCCCCTCCAAGAAGAAAAACGTGATATATTTAAGGGTTCTCAATGCCCTTAATAAATTACGTGCCTAAATTTTTATTTCTGAATCTCTTCGCTTTCTATGTTTTATTTAAATTTTAACCTTGAATCCTCATTTTAACTTCTATAATTTCCAATATTTATCTTGACTTTAATTTTCATTATTCATCATAGAATTAAATTTAATATTCAACTTAATTTTAAATTTAAACTCGTGACAATACATTTTATTCCATTAACTAGGCCAACATTAATAATTGCTGTTCAATCATGGTCCATTCTCACTTTTTTTACATATATACTCTTAAAGTAACTTATATATTGATACACTTAGGCTTTCTACTCGAATTTTTCCTGGGTGCGCAGACCCAAACTCTGCATCCGGACAATCTTATCATATGGAGCTGG
>BMAV01006138.1:36545-75493 GCA_019973955.1 Trichonephila inaurata madagascariensis | reverse complement strand
GTTATATTTTATGCTGTTTATTTTTATGTTAAGAAATATTTTTAATTGATGCAAAATTAGTGTGTGATAAAGCTTTAAATCTATATAATTGAACTCTTTTCTATAACTCTGCATATATTATCACGGGAATAGAATTGTTTCAAAAATGCCTGTGGCACTCTGAATCCGAATTGGTAGATTGGTTTTTGATAAGTCACAGCTAAAAGATTGCCAACTCCTGGTCCCCATAAATGAAACAACTATTCGATGACGAGCTGCCCAAAATTCGAGTTAAAGCCGCAAAAAAAAGGTATTTTTTTTCATCTGAAACTACTTACTAAAAATTAATAACTGATGTGCAAAAAGCCAAAATGACTACTCAAAAGGAACTCAGGGCCTATTGGTTGCTGAATAGCTATGATGTGATGTTTGGTGAAAATAAAAGTAAACTCATGTAACCTGTTAAAGAAGACGTCAATACTATACAGAATGATTTTCAACCACCGCTCCGTGAATAAAATGGTATTGGGCCACTCAAGGAGTATTAAATTATTTCCATTTTGATTACTGGTGTGTATTTCTCTAGAGTTTGTTTGACTTCTCATGGAAATCATTTTATGTTTCATGTAAAATCACTTTATATTCATTTCTTAGAGTAACTGAATTTTATTCTGAAGGAATGTTTAAATACGATTAAATTATTACATCAAAACGATTTAAAATACAAACAACGTCCCCCACCTTCAGCAGCCACAGTAAAATTATCAAAACCGGTCTACGGGGATAAAAAGGTTGGAAAGCACTTCTATACAGTATTACGTCTCTCGCGGACTGAATTGTTTTACGTACTTCATGAAGTTCATTTGGCTATTGGACACGGAGGACGTGATACAATTCTGAAAGAACTTTCAACCAAAGACAAAACGTTATACGTTATGATATTGAACTGTACATTCATCTTTGTAAACCTTGCCAGAAAAAAAAACAGAAACATTATTTAAAAAAAGTCATTGTTGTGAATGCCAATATATTTCTGCCAGTATATATATTTTTTTTCTGAATGCTAATATATTGGCACTTGTAACGAGTGGGAAAGATGGTTTCTATCGATTTGAAGCTTCTGAAGGAATTTTAAAACAAGTATATGCGAAATCAGAATTTACTTTGTGCTCTAAGGACTTGCTTAGAATTTAAGATATTCTTGACCATGAAATTCCTGTTCTATCAGTTGCAATTGCTCCTTCCAATGGAAGTGGTGAAGGATTCATCAAATTAAAACAAAGTACCAAAATAAGAAAGGTATTTGCGTGGAAAATGAATCGAAATGTAATTATTTCAAAATATCTTTCAAGCCTACCATGTTGCAATCAGTGGGTTAATATTTAAGTTCTTATTTTTTATTTGAAAATTTTGTTTTCCTTAATAAAAGGAAGACATAAATTTTGTTTGGTACAACTTTCTTTTTCCTTTAGGTATTTTGAATAATTTTTTCTTTGCCTAAACAGCTTTGGTCATTCTATACAATGCCTAGGCAAAGTATGAAATAATTCTCTTATTTCATACTTTGCCTAAAAATGTCCGGCATTCTATACAATGCCTAGGCATTCTATAGAATGCCGGGATTTCATACTTTGCCGGTAACACATACATTAAAGTTCTACAATTAATGATCGATTCACAGTCACATAATATAGTATTCAATTATTCATAAGTTAAAGTACATTTACCTAATGTACGTCGTAAAAATTATTTCACAATGCGGACCAGCCTTTCCCACCAGCCTCCCCACCAAGCCGCAGAGGGTGGGATAAATTTCCAAAGTATTTTATTTGTCATGGTTTCTCTCATAATTTTATCCCAATCTAATTTTGAAAGATCATTAGAAGCGCCTCTGAAATTCGTTCCGTTATCATTATAAGTAGTGCGAGGTCTTCCTCGTCTAGCTATAAAACGTCGAACTGATAACAGAAAACTCTCAGCAGTTAATGAATTAACCAATTCTAGATGTATATCATGAAAATTTGCACAAGTAAACAATGCTATCCATACCTTTTCCCTCGATTTTAGAAACAGGGGCCCAGGCAAATCAATTCCCACTATGTCGAATGCAACGCAATCCGCCAATCCGACGAGAGGCAAGGAGGCTGGTTCGCTTGATATAGCTTTAACTTTAAAACGTTGACATCTGATACAGTTATATAAAACATTTTTAATCATTTTTCTCGCACCAATAATCCAAAATCGTTCTCTGTTTAATATTAGCACCATATGTATTCCAGCAAGACAATTTTTTTTGTGAACAAAATCTATTAACAATCTAGTAAAATGACATTTTGCTGGTAATAAGATAGGATACATAAATGATTCCTCGTCACCTCTTTAAGTTTTATTTTAGGTTTATTCTTAAAATATTATTACTATCTATAAATGTACCAAAATTTAATACTTTTATATCAGATAAATAACATTTTTGATTTAAACAAATCAAGCACTTTTTAGAATTTTTAATCTCAAAAAATGAAAGCTCAGGTTCACAGTACACTTATCACAAGGTTTTCTGCAGCTATTAATAAATCTTAAAATCCAACCGAACACTTTAATCATTTATTTATAGTTTGATATATTATGCAGATGCCAGAGAAGGGGTGCGTCATTTGCTAGATCAATATTAACAATTTTAATATTTTTCCTTTTTCACATCTATTTCACTAGGTTGATCTATAATTTCACCTGTTGGCCAGTTTTCGGGATTTTCTTTCAGCCAAGCAGGTACTTCCCACCATTCAGATTTAAGCAATTTGTAAGGGAAACATCCGCGAGATAATAAATCCGCTGGGTTCATATTCCCTGGGACATGTTTCCACGAATGGATTTTCGTTAGAAGTCGAATTTCCTTAAGTCTGTTGGACGCAAAAACTTAATAGTTTCCTTGTTCTTTTATCCACCAAAGAGCAATAGTGGAATCAGACCAAAATGTTATTTTTAAATGTGGAAAATCTGTGAGGTATCCGCCCGTGGGTGATACCTTACTCCTAAGTTATCTTCGTGACATAGAGGTGTGGTAGTGAATTAAGAACCAGGCATTGTCATGATCTTAAAATGCCTTTATTAAGATCTTAACTTAAACACTAACAATGATAATATTTATATTATAACTTAGTGGATCTGAGGTGAGAAAACACACAATACATATTACCAAATAAGCGCGATCTTAACCACTATATTTAACTTTCCCCTTCTATTCCTAATCTCTGTTTATAACATAGTTACTAATGGATACTAGAATTATCCTACCTTAGTTTCTAGTTTAATTGCAATCCTCTCGGATCCTCAATATCTTTGGCATAACTCCTGTGGAAATGGATCCACCTTGACTTGATCGTTCTGTCACGGATAGCTTCACACTCAACGACGGCTTTCTTCTCTTCCTTCAGTTCACGCTCTTAAACCAGACTAGTATAATCACTCCCCAACAGGTTCTCCTCTTACGTTAAACTTCTGCTATTTAAAAAGTTTCTAATTTGCATATTCACGCTTCGCTTCTGGATTTGGTTAGAAAGAATTTGCCTTTTTCGTCTCCAAAGAACCCTAGAGAATTTTTTAGTGGAAAACGCGATGAGCCCGTCACTACCCCCTCCAAGAAGCAAAACGTGATCTATTCGAGGGTCTTAATGACCATTAAGAAATTACGTGCCTAAATTTTATTCATCTTAGTTTTAACTTTCAACATTCCTCTGAAATTTTAACTTTAAATATTTTTCTTAAATTCTAACTCTCAATATTCACAATAATTTTACTCAAATAATTATACCAAGATTTTACATATTTATTAAGGTGTATCCTATTCAGGCAACAGGTCCGGGGAAAAATACAGAGCTTCAGGTTAAAAAAAACTAGGACCATACACATATCGAACTTATATTTTTAAATATACTTAAGACTATGTCCCTTTTCATCTGTACAAGGTATGTTCAGTTCTAATGTGTAAAGGAACATGTAATTAAACAGATTTTTTTTATTTTTATGAAATCACAATAGCATAAGTGAAAATGCCTTTCAAACAGTGTTTCAAATAAATTATTTGTTAGGATACATGAATCATCTAAATTATATACTGAAGAATTTATAGATAGCTGGTTCTGAGAGGAATCTTAATTACAATTTGCTGTCAGTGAAAAAAGAATTATTTCTGATAGATTTTCTATCGTGGCCATGTAAATTTGCATTGTAAACATCTGCAATAAAACATACAGCCGTCAAATTATTTAACCTCTCCATAAACTATTTTCATTTTGCGACCATGCGTATCACATTTCATGATGGCCAAAATAAGCAAATTCTCAATCTAGAATAAGATTTTAAAAAAAAATTATTAGAAAACAAAGACAGAAAGTGCGAATTTGGTAATCCCTTTAGTCCATAAAAATTTTAAGCGGAGTGGCAATATTCTTTTAATAAATGAGAAGATCTTAGTACTCACCAATAATATTTGAAATATCCATTTATGAATAAACAACAGAAGACTAAAACTTTCACTTTTACAATCTAGACAACGGAAAGCATGGAAATGTTTAAGTTTGTGAAAAAAATCTACTTAAAATTGTCTGAAATTAATAAGGATACTGCAGTAAATATAAATCAATAAAAATTCTTTTTAATATCCTAGAATAATAATATCAAACAATATACACAATAAATAAAATAAAATTACAAAAGAATAAAATTAAAAAATAATGGATGGCAACCACAGAACCAAATTTAAATGTATTGGTAACCGTATTGTAATGTTATTGCCCTACTTGACAATTGTCAACAACAACACTTGGTACATAGTATCCCAATATCAAATTAGAACATTAATTTCAATACTCAAAAACTAAAACAACAAGCTGTCTCCTTTCCCCTCCAACCTGAAATTTATAAAAAAAAGTTATTTAAGGATGGTTTCTGTACCTATCTTGTTTTTCTGCTTTTGTAATTCCATGGAAGAAAACTTGATAATAAAAGTCAACAAGTATAATTGAATATGAATAAGTATTATGATAATTTTCTGAGATACAAGTCTGTTTAACTTTTTCCGCACTGAAACAATTGAGGAACAGCTTTAGGAATTAGTTTTCAACGTCTCATTATCTAAAAATTAGAAACTTTCTTCATCTATGCTTTAATCTGTTAAAAAATATTTATGTCAATAGATATATTTTTCCAGCTAATACAGTAGAAATAAAAAAACCAAAATCTTGATCTAAGTGAAAAAATGCAAAACCTATAATTGGAATAAGAATTGCTTGCTTTATTATTATGGTGCTTTCTGTATGTCAGACTGAACAGATTTCTTGCATGTTTCAGCTCATGTGCAACATACCTGCATACAGAAGTTTTTGTACCAAAGCTTTATTAATTTTTGTTACTTACATATTATCGAAACTGTTTTGGCGAAATTATATGAAATAAAGCACTTGGTTGTGTCAAAAAAAAAATTAGCACGTACAACATATGGAAAATCAAAGTTGCCAACTTCGCAAATTATTTTGAATGTTGGCATTGTTGTGATAATATGTAAGTACGTAATTTTTCTCTAACCCGTTCAAGACCAGTATATTTTCGCTGTTAAGCCTAACTCCATTTCAACTGCTGTAATAAAATACGCCATAATTTATGGTTTATAATCATTCCAAATCCAGATAACACCAGTATGATCACAGACTCAGAAAGAGGAAAATAAAATCTCGCAACATTCCCTGAAGTGATCACATACATGTAATCATTGTGGGATTCCCCGAAATTACACACAGTGGTAGGCTTCCCAATATCCGAAGCAGTGTTATATGAATGTATTTTTATCGTTTCAAACATTTGTTAACGTTATTGTCAGTATAAATTTATATAATATAATGATTGCTATTGTGACAAATATGATTTTTAGTTTTTGTCATGGGTGATAGTAAAAAACACGAAAATAAAGCAACAAGAAAAAAAAAGCAGGCGCAAATTCTGCCAGGAGTCCAAAGGAAAGACAGGGCGTTATGGATGCCTTATCCACTTACCAACAACTTCTTACAGAGCGCAAAAGGAAAACACAAATTACATTAGATGCCTTCTTGATAAAAAGGCAGAAAATTGGAAATACAGATACTGATACAGATCATACAGAAGAAACTGTATGATCTGAAATGTAAACATACGGACTTAGAATTTTATTTATTTTTATACGTACATTCATTTATTATGTTTCTATATTTGAAGGAAATACAATTTTGTTTTATTGTTATAAAACACATAATTAATAAATTTAATGGTAAAATACCTGCTAATTTTCTACCCATCTTCCCCTAATCCCATTATTTACATGATGAGGTAACCTTGTTTAACGCTGTTTCATATTATGCTCTACTTTGATGGAACGTATACCCCGCAGGGTCTTACTGTATCTCATTCATTTTCTTCCAAATAAGCAAAACACTGGTTACATTAAATGTGTGTTATAAACCAGAAAATCAATATGTTGTGAATTAAAACGTACTTTGACTGGTCTTGTGTCTTTATTATTATAAAAAAATATCAGATAATTAAGATTTTTTAGAAATATCACAATAGTTTTTAATCAAAACAAAGTATTGTAGCCTTTCTGCAGTGGCATAACGTACACCCCCATATTGCGGGGGGTGGGAGGCACAGGATCCTTGGGAGCCCAAAGCCTGTCAGCCGCCAAGTACCTACCCTTTGTAGAATCCAACTTGGGGGCCCAAAAACTTACTTTTCAGGGGGCCTAAATGTTCTCTGTTGCGCCACTGCCTTTCTGTACTATATTATAAGATAAATCGGTACTTACATATTATGGCAGATTTCTTGCTTTTTTCTGCTCAAGTATAACATACCTGCACACAGAAAATTTTATACCAAAGCTGTGTTAATTTTTGGAACTTGCATATTATCGTAACAGTTTGGGCAAGATTATATGAAATGAAGCAAGTATTATGGTCATGAAAGTATAGCCTTTCTTCAGTGGCATAACATACAGCCTCATATTGCAGTTGGAGGGCCCAAAAGCCTGACATTCGCCAAGTACCTACCCTTTGTAAAATCCAACATGGAGGCCCAAATGTTCCCCGTTATGCCACTGTCTTTCTGCAGTATGGTTTAAGATAAATCTGTACTTACATATTATGGCAACAACGTTCAAGATAACTCGCCAAGTTGGCAGTACCAATTTTGCATGTGGATTATGGGCTGAATTGGCGGTCATGTGTTTCGTTTCATATAATGTTACCAAAAGGCTGTGATGATTTGTAAGTACTGTGATAAATCTAATTTAAACAATGCTGATCAATTATTAATAGGACAAATTATACGTTAAATATTAGTAGTTAAGTAGATTTAATTTTTATACTTAATGTCTAATACTGAAAAGTAAAAAACATTCTTGTGTGAAATATATTATGCTCAATTTTACTAACTAATTTTACTCATTCTATAATTTTTGTTCATTTAATTTTGATTCTTTCAATATTCGAAAA
Organism: Trichonephila inaurata madagascariensis; assembly: GCA_019973955.1. NCBI lineage: Eukaryota > Metazoa > Arthropoda > Arachnida > Araneae > Nephilidae > Trichonephila > Trichonephila inaurata. The sequence goes on along the minus strand of BMAV01006138.1, from coordinate 67,997 downwards.
TGAGAGTGAAAAGAATCATAAAATAAGAGTATTGAAATTGTTGAAACTCTTTAATAATTTCTTCATGGGAACTTTTAAGACATTTTCCATAACTTAATTAATAAGCTAAAAAAGTACTTTAAAATTTTCAAGAAATTAGTCTCCTAAAAAGATTAATAATTATCAACAAAAACTTATATAGTAAAATTTAAATAAATCCTGAATCTTTGGTATTGATTGGGATAAAATGGGATGTCTAAAGTTGTATTTATTCCTACATTCAAGGCACCTTCTACTAACAGTGATAATTGATAAAAACTTATATAATACCATGTTCAATCAATTGGTAAAACCATATTGCATACTGAAACATGTTAATGCTACAATTCATACAAGAACATTTTACTGCAAAACAATAGTTTTATTTATGTAACATAATGGTTGACCACCTTTCAAAGCAGAACTTTAAATGGGGTTTTAGTAGTTGACTATGTGTAATGACATAGATAAAGCTTTTCACTTTTGGGTTAAAGTGTTGAATAGTTAGCCCTTTGGATTCGGCGACTGGAATTGATCGCCAAACAACTCTATAAAATGCATTACTGATAACTTTATCAATATATTTTTTTTATTTCTCATTAATATTTATTTTTATTGTAAAATTCCACTTTGCAATTTCTCTTAACACCTATCGCTAAAGTTGCTTGGCGCCTAATTTCGATTGCTAAAAAATTAACTTCGCCAAAGCACCCCGAATTCTACACTTAAACACCTAGGGTGGGTTTAAAAGAATGATGCTTACAAATAAATTTTTTTGCCTGGAATAAATCAAACAATATGACTTATGAATCAAGTAAATTGCTTTATATATAATCCGTCAAAATAAAGTAAACATCACATTTACCATATCGCTTAGTTGGCAGTCAACTGTACAGAGAGTGTAATTAGTAATTTTACCAACTTATTTAACTTATCTTTTATTAAAAACAAATCATGTACTTTTAGTTTTACAAACAAGAGAAAATCAGTTAAGTAAAATAACAACAAATAATCGAGTACTCATTTTAATATGTGCTCCTCCGCGTGTAACGTGGTAGATACGAAATATAGTTCGTAAGATTTAAGAGAATTAAATTTGTTTTTGAATCTCAATTTTCAAAATATGTAGCCAGTATATAAAAAGAATTTCTGTAATCCTGAATATGTTTTTTAATTTGTCCGAGAGCATTAATTAACATTTTGGGAGGTTTTGAGTACATGTAACGAATCAAATTCGATCGAAGCATGCCGTCAAATCTGACACAATCATATTTATTTCAAGATAAGAATATCGACGTGCTCATTTTTGAGTATGTCTTTTTTCTCCGTGTAACGCCTTTCGCCTGACCCATTCTTCCTACTATACTGCGACTCATTTCATATCTAGGCTGTATACCTTCAAAATTATTCAATTTATAGCTTGAACTATTGTTATCAGAATTATACTGGTTCTTATCTCCATCTGCTCACTTTTTCCTATGATGATATAGCCTAACTTGATCTACATTGACTGGTGGCCGCGGTAGCCGAGTGGTATAGGTATCGGACCGTGGCTTGCTTTGTCACGAGTTCGAGCCCAATACCACTAAAGACCCGCCGTGTAGGGCAGCGATGCACGTTAAATCTGTCGAGAGCTCAAACGTCCTCCCGTTGGTGTGGTGTGGTAGTTAGAAGAGGGAGGTGCCAGCTCAAATGTCGTCCACGTCACTTGACCATGGTTCAAAATTACGTGGTCCGTCGCCAAAAGCCCTCGTGTTGCTGAACAGTGCGACGTTAATATTCAATCAATCTACATTGTCTGTTATTCTTTATCCCACAATCTCCAAACCACTAAATTATTCTTTTTTACCTCTAATACTCTATAAGGGCCTTCAAATTTTGGTTTCAACTTGGCAACCACTTTTTTGTGCTGTCGAACTTAAAGGATGCGTTTTCACCAGAACCCAATTAATTAACCTTAATCTGAATATCTCGCCACCGTCTATCATTATATTTCGCCCACTTTTATTGCTTTGCCTTAATGTTTCGTTTAGCTTCATCAAACAAACTTTCCATATCTCCTACTGCAAACTCAGTTCCGTCCGATACCACCACTAATTTCTGAAATAAGGTAATCAATTCTCGACCTAAAAATAATTCTGCAGGGGTTTTTCTCGTCGCTTCATTCACTGCCTTTCGAGTAGCATATGAAAACTCACGTAAGAACAGGTCCCAAGTATCATGTTGAGCATTCACATAATTTGCAATCATTTGCACAAGATCGTGATTCACGCGTTCGGTTCTATTTGCCTGAGGTCTATATACAACAGTCTTCCCATGCCTTATGCCTAATCTGTTAATTAGATGTTCAAAAATATCGGATATAAATTGGGGACCATTACCAATTATTAATTTTACTGGAGATCCAATACGCAATATAAAATTATCAAAAAAAGTATCCGCTATTACACGAGCTGAGACCTTTTTAACCCTCCGGGTGGTTTGCTCCCTCGTGAAAAATCATTCCGAAAGCGCTCACTTTTATTTCGCCATATCCTTGAAAAATGCAACATACTTCATTCCTTTCTCCCTTTTAAAACTTGGGAGGTTGAACTGGGACAATTTTATGACTTAGTTCAGCCTTTTTGTAAAGTGAGAACCAGAAAATCACTCGTTTACTCGTTAAGTTGCCTTGGACAATATTGTATGATAGTTTTAGTTCCACTTGGTTGTTTTCCTGATATGTTCAGTCACAGTAAAATCAATACAAAATGAAGGGTAATAAATTAAAAGTAAAATTTTTTTTTTTAAAACAAGCTTTTATTTAAATGCTCTAAAAAGAATAAAAAAAACTATTCTTTTAATTTTTTTTTTTGTTTTTTTTTTTTTTTTTTTTTTGCTATCAAGTTATAAAGTCGTTACACAATGTCTGATATAAAAACTTGTCGCGAGATTTAAGTGCTCGTATTTACTTAGTTTGAAAATTTTCAAAATTTAAATCAATCAGATCAAGTTAATTAATTTGCTTGTTTATCTACACAGGTAAATCTCGCGACAAGCTTTTATATCATAAATTGTGTAACGTCTTTATAAGTTGATTGCATAAAATTTTTTAAAAGAACAGTTTATTTTATTCTTTTTAGAGCATTTAAATAAAAGCTTGTTTTTAAAAAGTTCTTTTTAATTTTAATTTATTTTTTACTTTTTAGTTATCACTGGGTAGAGGTTTCTCAGTCTGTTAATCTCATTCAGAGCATCGTTGTTGCAAGGTCGTTTGCTGCTTAATTTTGAACAGTCCAGCTAAGGGGTACTGTACCTTTTTTTCCGCCAGGCCAAATACATATCATACATATTACACTCGGGCCGCACAACAAGAGGATTATGGGAAGGGAGGGAAAAACACTATTGTATCAAAACAACATTGGACAAAGCAAAATTAATTAAAATATTACACTTTTTTTTTTGCTTTTAATATAATGCTATATTAAAAACGAAAAACACATTTTTTATTTTGAATCTGTAATTTTAAACCAATTTTTTTCCATTTTTGTGCAGAATTTGGATAATACTATTCTACAAACGAAAAAATATTTTCGTGCGATTATATTCAAAAATGACAAATTTTTTGAATATTTTCTTAAAAATTTAATTATCTTTTGAAAAATCATAAAAAAAAGTTTTAGTAATTTTATTTTTTAAATGACTGATTCTAAAAGAGAAAAGCCTGAACTTTTTTAGTGACGAATATCGATTCAATAACACGGAAAAAAAATTCATACTCAACGATTTAGAAATCATTTTCATGAAAACGCATCGATTTTCAATCTCATTTTAGAAGAAATTTTAAAAAATAGAAAATATCATTATTTTTTAAAAAGAATTATACCGTTTGCAAGATTCCATCCAAAAAAATTACTTTAATTAATATCTACACTATTGAGATTCGAAGGTAAACAAACGTATGAGACTACAAGTCTAGGTGTAACTTCTCACGAACCGCACAACGCAAAAATCGTCGACGGTACCAAAAGATTCGGAATAATCTAAGGAATCCATTTTGACCATTTATATTCCAAAAGTGCAATTAGTGAAAAAGATATAAATTAAAAATCTTAAAACGCATAAATATTGTCATTTTTTCAAGCCAGGCGGCAAAGTTCTTTTATGACACTCAGACAAAAAAATAATTACAGAATCGTTAAGATCATTTACTTCGCCACGATACGGTATAATTTATTTTACAAAATAATGATATTTTCTATTTTTTACGATTTTTTCTAAAATTTATCAAAATCGATGTTTTTATGAGAATGATTTCTAAATCATTCCGATTGGATTTTTTTTCACGTTAATGATGTGAATATTCTACACTAATAAAAATCATGCTTTTCTTTTTTAGAATCAGTCATTTAAAAAAAAATGTCAAAAACATTTTTTTTACGATTTTTTCAAAAAATACTCAAAATTTTATTTAAGTACTTAATAGCTTCTTTATTTATAAAAATAATCTCATGAAATCTTTTTTCCGTGTGTAGAACAATATTATCTGTAATCTGTACAAATATTGAAAAATTTGGTTTAAAATTACTGTTTAAAAAAAATGTGTTTTTTGTTTTTTTACCTTTTTGCCAGAAATATTTAAGCATTATTTTTGTTACATATTTTGTTCAAAAATTACCGTTGTTTGTAATCGATATATGAAGTTTGAAGGCATTAACTTAAAAATGAGCCTGAAAAAAAATTTGAACTTTGACAAATAACGCAAGGCGAAATTGAATATGTCTTCCTTTTATTTCAACGGTCTTTTATTTATTTTGTTCCGAAGATTTCGTGAATTGGTCGCTTAGAGCGCTGGACTAGTAACTTTTGTAACCGGTCTCGAATCAACATCATCCCTTAGATTTTATGATTTTTTTAAAAAAAAATACTCAAACTTTATTCGTACATTTAATAACTTCGCCAGCAATTTTGTAATTGGTAAGATAATTTATTTCGTCATTATTTTTTTTTTCTTACAAAACAACTATACTTTGCATATTTTATTATTTTTTCTTAAGTGAATCAATATCGATCGATGCGTTATACGAAAATGATTTTTAAGAAACTCATACTTTGATTTTTTACAGTCAGTGATTTAAAAAAGGAAATGTTGAAAACTCTTTGCATGAATTTCATTTGTGCAATAATTCATTACTTTTTGTGACACTATATGGCTGCACGTGTCAAGATGCTTAGAAATCGGTGAATGGTCCCTTACTCGAGAGCTCTGATAGCGAGAGGGGGAGGGAAATTTCCATGACAATATGATATGCATTTAAAAGTGTTCGTGCAACGCCGGGAAGGGTGGGTTAGAAACCTCTGACAAAGAAAAGAAGCGAAAAAGTTGTAAAACAGGGTATTTTAAGTTATACATTCGGTAAAATCCCGAGCAACGCAGGGCTAGCGGAGGAGGAAGAGAGGGTAGAAGTCATTTCGAAAAAGAGTACTTGAAGTGCTGATTTTGTGAAGGAAAGGGAAAAATTTATAAAAGTAGAGAATGCCCGTTTAACACCAGGCCATGCAGCTAGTCTTTTTAACTAATTGCGATATTGGAATATAAATGGACTAAACATGCATTTTCATCCAAACTAAACGTGTATACAAAATTTCAGCTCAATCGGTTGAAGACATCAACTTCAAAATTGAGTTGCAAGATTCCACCCGAACATTTTACATTGCAAGTTAAATAAAAGCTTGTAAAAATATAGCATACTTTGTACGCATGCTGAGTGGAAGTAATGTAAAGTATCTTGTTGTACAAATAAAACAAATTTTAAAAATATTTTACACGATAAAATAATAATTGCAGGCACGGGGAATTAATCCCCGTACCTCTAGCAGGCTAAGTGAGAGCTCTACCATTTAAGCTACACTCAAGGTCGACACCTCTGTTATTGTAAACACGCTCGCCTTAACACCTGAACAAGACTGTTACAGTATCTAGGTCAATTAAAAGTGTTACGGGAGAAACTAGTATCGAGTAAATAGATATCATAGAATGTTTCAAAGTAAATAGAAATAGCTTGATATATCTGCCTTTCTTAATGTTCCCTTTAGAACAGTAAAAATATAACGTACTTTGTACGTGTACTGAGTGGAAGTATTGTAACATATCCTGTTGCACAAATCAAACGAATTTCAAAAATATGTTACATGAAAAAATAATAATTGGAGGTGTCGATCCCCGTAACTCTCGCATGCTAAGCAATCGCTCTACCTCCTGAACTACGCCACCGGTCCATAGTTTTATTATTGTAAACATGCTCGTCTAAACACCTGAACAAGATCGTTATAGTAACTAGGTCGATATATATCGGAATATATAAATCATCACAAAACATGCATTTTCATCTAAACTGAACGTGCATACAAAATTCCAGCTCAATCGGTTGAAGACATCAGCTTCAAAATTGAGTTGCAAGATTCCACCCGAACATTTTACATTGCAAATTAAATGAAAGCTTGTAAAAATATAGTATACTTTTTACTTATGCTGATTAGAAGTATTGTAAAATATCCCGTTGTACCAAATGAAACGAATTTGAAAAATATTTTAGACGAAAAAACAATAATTGGAGGCGCTGAGTATCGATCCCTGTACCTCCCGCATGCTAAGCGAGCGCTCTACCATCTGAGCTACACCCACAGTCCACATCGTTATTATTGTAGACATGCTCGCCTTAACACCTGAACAAGATTGTTACAGTAACAAGGATGATATTGGAATATAAATTGCCAAGACATGCATTGTCATCCAAACTAAACGTGTAAGCGAAATTTCAGCTGAATCTGGTGAAGACATCAGCTTCAAAATTGAGTTGCAAGATTCCACCCGAACATTTTACATAGCAAGTTTATTAAAAGCTTGTAAAAAAAAATAGTGTGTTTGAAGATGAAAAATAATTATATTTTCTTCAAACAAAATTTATTTTTCTGTCATTTTTAAAAATTAAAAAAGAAAAGAAATTGAAAAAAAAATTTATTTTGGTATTGCGATTTGAACCAGAAAAAAGTATCCTGTATTCATTTTTGAATATGATAGTAAGAAAACGTGCTCACACACATTTTCCTGTTTTTAAAAAAAAGTAATGAGGTAAAAAGAGTATATTAGGGCCCTATCTCTTTTTTTAAACAATAAGACAATAAATGGTGCATAAGGTGATATAAATACGATGATTATATTTATGAAATAAAACCGATCTTTCTCTATTCAATTATATTTTTAATTTAAAATAACATAAAAAAGGATTTCAACACTTTTAATTTATTTACATTTAAATCATATAAATTATATTTTTATGTTAAATGAATATTTTTCGGAAAAAATTAAATTTTCATTCCTATTGCTCTCTTTTTCGAACTCCTTGTATTAAAAAGAAATATCTTTTCTACATCGGCATTTATGATGGACATAACACACATTCAGTCAATAATTTTTAATTTTAATGGGGGATATACATTTTCTTCAAATGCGCGAGACAGTACTTCTAACCATTTTCTACTCAAGTTTAATTTTTTATCTTTCTGTTTCTTTTATTACAAGGAAAATTGTCACGCATCGATAACTACATTTTCACACAATTCAGTCATTACAAATTCTATTGTGAAAAAATGTTCTGACCAATTAAATTTGTCTTTCAAATCAGTACACTTAAAACAATTTTGTTCAGTGAAGTTAACCGACAATTCCGCAATGTATCCATACCAAATGTTAAAAACAATTTTAACATTTGGAAATGCATCCTGTATTAAACTTTTTGAGTATACACAAATATTGCCTGCTGTAGGGAAAACATAGTATGAGAGGTGGTATATGGTTTTGAAAGTATGTTTTCATACGTGTAGACCCATTTTTGAAAATTTAAGTATCACTGAAACTGATCGTATATCTGCAAATGAGCCTCATTTTAGTGTGTGCTGGTATCAAAATAAAACACTTCCCAGTTAAACAGCCCATGAGTTTATATTCAGTATCAAACTATTCGCAAAATTGCTTATAACTTCTATTCAAATTGTAAAGAAACTGAAGTATAAATATATTTTACTGCAGTCAAAATATTTATATGTAAAAATCCTATTCCTCCTCTTATTTCAGTACATTTTAAAAACTGTAGCTGAAAACAATTTTTTATATTTATAAACGAGGCATAAAAACTTCGCACAGTTATAAAAAAAATGTATTTATCATTTTTAAATATACTACTATAAAACGTACATGGATTGTAAGATCAGTTCTAATAATCTAAAAGCTTTTAGAGGAGCAAAAAACATAAAATTTTGGATAGATCAAAATTTTAATATAATTCACAAATATACATGCTATTAAGCAAATACATTTGAAAAATCAAAGTTCTTTCTGAAATAAACGTAATTGAAAGAAAAATGTTTAATTTGCATATTATTGTCAATAATTGTTTATCTAATTGGTATCCCCAAAGTTAGGCAATCTTTAACTTTAAAACTCAAACTCAGTAGCACAACAGCTCATGAAAGCCAGGAACTACTATGCCCATCACCAGTATACGTAACCATTGGACGCTGAGGTGCATGAGCAGATGTCCCGATTAGGTGGTCTGTCTCAAGTGAGACCTCCAGTGTTTAAGACCCCAAGCAAGCTTGGTACTCATTTATAAAACCACTGCAGCGGGGATGAAAGGCAGAGAGTCGGCCCTGCCCATTCCGTTAATAGAACCCGGACCTGTGGTGTGGAAGCACGATACACTACCACTCGACCCTGTTTGATGAAAAATAAAACTTAGTGTTGGAATCTTATACAATTCCCTATTGAATGAGGGAGTCCAAACTTTTTTCTTCATGTAAACTGTTCGGACGGAAAGGGTTAAATATGAACATTTCACAAGGTGCATTAATTAAAATTAATCGTTATAGTCTATATAAATTTTTAAGAGTACAAAAGGCGTATTTTGGCGGCACGAATTAATTTTAAAAGAAGTACGGTTACGAAAAAGTAGTACAAATAAATCTCTAAAGTAGGGTTGGTTACCTTAGATATTTTCAAACACAACAATGTATTGGAAGCCAATTCCACAATTCGTTGTTATAAAAATGTGTGGAAAATTACAAGAATTATTTTTGCATTTGTAATTTTAGTATTTTTTTTCCTGAAAACTTTACAAGCTAGAGTGGCATCCATCAAAACCGCGAGTCCCTCTATGTTTTCCCAGCTTGCCCCTGCCTAAGTCGGCTCTGCCCTAGTAAGTGAAAATGCCGTGTTTTGTTTCTCAAGATCATTTTATTGCAGACTACATTTTTCATGTATTTTAGATGGTCGTTTTATATTTTCTACATCAATATCTTAATGTCTGAATTTAAAATTACATGAAATTATTAACATGTGCAACAATGATCATTATAATTTTTATTAGTATATGAATGCGTCGTCAAACGATTACATGACTAGTATTAATATATTATTTTGTGTGTGACCATTTAATTAATATTAAGTATAACATACTGTGCACACATTTTCTGAACTTTAAAATAAATATTTCGAAAAACTACATTAGATATATACTCATATTTTTTCATTCCTACGGTTTAGCTTCTCAGCTTCGCTTCTATGTAAAAATTTATTGTATATTCATCAATATTTTTAGCATATTTTTTGCTCTTAACATGCAGTTTTCAACCGAATTGTATGAAATTTTCGAAATATATTAAAAAATACTAAAGATGCTATATAATAAAATTTGAAATATGTATTATACTCAAAGAATTGCTACTACTTATGGTAGATAATTTTTAGCTGCGTGATACATATTTTTCGAAATTTCAAAAGAAATTTCTAATATAAAATTTCTAGCTTTATACGGTCGAGATTTCAAAAAACATCCAGATTTTAATTACTTATTCAGTTAGCTTTTAAAAAAGATAAATGTTGAGGTATTTTGCATGAATAGATACTTTTGAATAATAATTTGAATGTTTTTGAATAGCTAGAATTTAAAATTGATCTTTCTGTTTATTTATATGCATAAATGTCTACTGTAAATGTTTCCGTATATTTTTGATTACCATTTATTCAAACATTCAAGTCATAAAAAAGATGTGGTAAAATCTTCATTCATGTTCTCTTTGATGTAAACTGAAGTTCAAGCACTTAAAATTCAAATATAACTCGGTGTATTTTAACAATATATAACTAGGTACTCTACATAAACTTCCCTGAACACCTGGCTTTGAGATAAAAAAAAAAAAAAAAACTAATAGATCTGAATTAGTTTTTTTAATTTTTTTCTCGTTATTATTTTTATTAAAGTGTAAGAAAATGTTTCAAATTATTTCATGAAGTTTAAATTTATTCATTTTTAGTAGTTGGAAAGTTTAAAAGGTTTCAAATTTTAAAGTGTTCGATGTTTTATTAATTTTTTTTTTTGACATCTTATAAGAAAATAATCATGTTTCAAAAACTGAAAAAATGATTAAGATAAGAAAAATGAAGCGAAAGAATATATTTAAAAAGGTATTTTGTCTAACTATATAAAATAGCAGATTGCCCTGACACGCCCCAACTAGTTACAGTTTCAAATTAATATGAAACCAAAAGGGAATTATAACATATTTTACTTATGCGTTGGGACTTTTCAACCCTGCGAGCCATAAAACTTCCTATCAGTGTCCTGCTGTGTGGCTTCCACCGTCCCTAATTATCTTTCAAGATGTTAAACCTTTAAAAGGGGGAAAGGATTTCAGAAAATTACGGCTCAACCGCTTTTGAGAATCTTACTTGAAGGCAAAAATATACGTGCGCTGCATTTTTTGAAGCAACTTTACAATGGTAGCATTTTACGTACAAAACGCTTGGAAGGTTAAAGAAAAAAAAATGGATAAATATATTTCAATCAATAAACATAAATATAGTAAAAATATAAAATATTCCCAAAAAAACTGTATGCAAAGCATAAATTTTCGCATTCATATGACGTCATAGCAACAGATAATCACTTAATTATTAAAGCTTAAAACATTTAAAGAAATTTACATTGACGGAGAATTTGGAGAATCCCTGGCTATTTAGTTATATTTTCGGGAGGATCTAACTCACCAAACCAGAGGGTTTAGGAATAAAAAATGGTTCACCGAGACAGACAGAAAATGACACAAAAAGTATGCATAAACAAGAAAATGTAATGCAAAATTATAATTATTTTTTTTAAAAAAAATACTTATGCAAAAGACCAAAGGAGGGGGGGATACACCAGTCTATTGTATATGCGAGTGTATTATGAAATATTGAAACAGGAAACTAGCTTATTAGGAATCATATTGTTATTAAAAGTAGCATGTAATTAGAAAGGAATTGCTTCCTGTGTAGATTTTTTAAGATGTAATAATAAGTATGATAATATTTTTCATGGAGTTTATTTTCAAGTAACAGTTTGTAGAAAAATTAATAAAATAAAAAAGTGTGTGTGTACTTATGTACGCACGCGTAAGAAGTTATACTTCTTTGGCGTAACAAGATTAAAATCTTTCTAAAAATCTTTAGCAGGGCAAGCTGGGCCAAGTACGAATGGTGGTCAGGAGCAGAGTTGAACGATACTAACCTTCAGTCAATCGGACCAGCCAAACCTGAGATAATCACGATTTATATAAATTTAAACACCCCCGCACAGGGACAATAGGACCAATAATATGGGGAGGGGATCGAAGCCGGGAATGATCTGTCCCGATCTGCATATTTCTACACAAAGCATTTTCGTATCCGTTCCTACGGAACACAAAGCAAAGGTTCGCTGACGGGGGCGTATAGCTCAGTGGTAGAGTATTGAGCTGCAGATCGAGAGGTCTTCGGTTCAAACCCGGGTGTCCCCTCCTTCAGGGAAGTGAAGAGAAACATTTTTTTTGAGAATTCGAAGGCGGGAATGATCTGTCCCCCATTCTGTATATTCCTAATCAAAGCATTTTCGTATCCGTTCCTACGGAATGCAAAGCAAAGGCTCCCTGACACGGGGTGCATGGCTCAGTGGTAGAGCATTCGACTACAGATTGAGAGGTCCCGGGGTTCAAACCCCGATGCTCCCTTCTTCAGGGAAGTGAAGAGAAATAATTTTTTTGAGAATTTCGATGGCGGCAATGATCTGTCCCGTTCTGTATATTTCTAGACAAAGAATTTTTGTATACGTTCCTACGGAACACAAAGCAAAGGCTTGCTGACGCGAGTGTATAGCTCAGTGGTAGAGCATTCAGTTGCAGAGCGAGAGGTCTCCGGTTCAAACCCGAGTGTCCCCTTCTTCAGGGAAGAGAAATTTTTTTCTGAGAATTTCGAAAACGGGAATGATTTGTCCCGTTCTGTATAGTTCTAGACAAAGGATTTTCGCATCCGTGACGGTGTGCGCGCGCATTGTAAAAAGTTACCCTCATCCTATTTCTCTAAAAAACACCCCAAAAGAAGTATAACTTCAAAAATTAAAAATAATATATAAAAACACAAACTTTTCAATAAGTAAAGTTCGCAACACTATACAAACAACGGAAAGAATTTTGGAGAATTCCCTACAAAAGTTCGAAATTCTCTTACACTTATATCTGAATTGTGTGTGGAAAAAACTATCGCAAATTCGACTTGCTTGATGGTTAGCGTCCGAGGGCTTCCTGAGCTTGAGGGCCCCGGTGCATGCCATTGCATCCCATTGGCAGCTACAACACTGGTTAAGAGTACACGGTTTGTAAAATTTCATTTTTTCATTTCATCTTAGGATTAAATCGAAATAATATTAATTGATGCTAATTTTTTTTTTCATAAAACAGCTTCCACTTCCAGGAAGAGACATGCATATCCTTCATTACTGTTCCCACTATTTAAAAAAATGTGGTTCATTTGTCTTGTTTATTGTAAATTTTATTTTTTTTCTGAATCATCAATTATGAATCATTTTTTTGAATCATTATGTAAAATCAATGTAACTATTGTGTTTTTAGATGGTTTTCTCTCTCTCTCTCTCTTTTTTATACATCACAAAAGAATTTTAGTAATATTATGTGTTGCAGTTATAAAAACATATTCTTATAAGTAATTGTGTTATTGCTGATAGAAGTATAGAGAAGGCATTTTTTAAAAATTCTTTCGGAATACGTAAAGTTTGTCGCTAATAGGTTAGTTATTTCAATGTTTACTTTCTTTTTTAATTTAAAGAGAGATAAATTTAGTCGAATTACTGTAAATTTATTTTCAAATAAGATTGCATGTGTTAATATTTAATTATCAAAAATATCCTGAAATGACATTTTTGCAGCTAGGAATTATTGGAATGAGAAATATAATGTATTTTTTTATATCATAATAATCTGAAAATACTCTGAAACACGTAAACTGTATAAGATCATGGTGCGAATTAAAGACAAAGCTGGAAAAAAATTGTACTATTGACGTGGATAACATAATGTGTACAATCGAGAGAAAAAAGCGATGGCGCGTCAACATTGAAAGAATGCTTGCTGAAGTACAATTTTTATCCAGTCAAAATTTGGTGTTCAGAGGAACTAGTACGAAGTTGAGATAATGGTAATTTTTTAAAGACAGTTTAGACATTGGTCAAATTTGATCCAGTTATTTCAGAACAACCTAACAATGTCAGTAAATGCCAATGCAACAAAACATGTATTCCACACTACTTAGAGCAGTATTTTCAAAATGAAATCGTCACTATTTTAGCTGGATATATTCGTAATGAGTTAGCATACATTTTCAAAAAAGCAAATACACTATAATTCTTGACTCTACACCAGATATTAGTTCGAGCCCAGTACCACTAAGGCCCCACCATGTTGGAGAGCTATGCACGTTAAATCTGTAGACAGCTCAAACGTCCTCCCGTTGGTGCGGTGTGGTACTTAGGAGAGGGGGTGTCAACTCAGTTGTCGTCCTCGTCACTTGACCATGGTTCAAAATTACGAGGTAAGTCGCCAAAAGCCCTCGTGTAGCTGAACAGTGCGACGTTAATATTCATTCCCTCACACAATAGATATTAGTCACACAGAACAAATAAAGCTTGTTATTAGATGTGTGAGCACAACTGATGGTAAGGTATATATTTTACAATTCTTTCTAGGAGCTTTTAGGAATACTATACACAAGAAAGGCTTGCAGATATGGATACATTCTCTATTGAATCCGAAATCTCTGAAATAATTGATTTCCCCAAAATTATTGACAAATTTGTGTTTCTCAGAAAGCCAAAAAAGTTATTTTATAATTAATTTTTAAGTAGTCTTAGTAGAAAGACTGATTCATATACTTTTCGTGTTTCACGAGATTTATGCTTTAGTACTTTTTTTATTAAATTGTATTTTCTGAGTAAATACTGTTGCTATTTTCTTTTCTAATTATAAAATGTCTGATTTTATTTCACAGATAATATTTTTGTTTGTTTATTATTTTGTTAAAGTGTTTTGTGTCGCGATCATTACCCATTACCTAACCAAAAGTAAAGCTTTGCTCTCCAAATTTTATCTGCATTTTTATTAATGTTTTACTTTTTTCTCTCATATGAGTTTATAACCTCAATATATAAGTATTAAATAAGTAATTATATATCTAAGTATTGTAATAAAAAATTAAATATATAAGTATTGTAATATAAAAAATTAAATATATAAGTATTATAATAAACAATTTATTATATAAGTAGTGTAATAAATAATTAAATACATAAATTTTGCAATAAACAATTAAATATATAAGTATTATAATAAGTAAGTAAATATGTAAGTATTATAATGAGTAATTAAATATATAGGTATTAGTCAAATTATGAAAAATTCTCCAGAGGGGCGGCACATTAGGTCTTTGCACTCGGGGGGCCGACACAATAGTCAAATTTCTTTCTTTCATGGGTTCTTCCATGTACTATGGCCCACAAACACTCCCTCGAAGCTTTACACAGAGCTTTACAACATTTAAACGGCAACGAGAAAATATTCGGTGGTGCTGTACTATTACTATCCAGTCATTTCGGACAGACATTCTAAGTCATTCCTCGCTCTACCTTTGCCCACGAGATTAACGTAAGTTTAAGACAATCTTTTTTATGGCAAAACATTGAAATACTTTGATTGACCATAAACACGAGAGTTCTATTGCAAGATAATTAATCGGCCCAGATATTTTCTAACCAACTGCTGGATATTGGAAACAGTGAAGTAGAACTGCATCAAAATACAGAATGTATCAAATTGCAGGGCAATTTCTGTATTGTTGTTCAGACAAAAAAGGAACTGATTGAAAGTGTCTTCCCTGATATACTGTATAATTATCTAAGTAATGAGACTGGCGCTGTAATCCTGTTACTTGGGTAGAAAAAAATGTTTATGTTGAGGAAAGAAACTTCCAGATACAGAGGTGCTACCAGGTGATCTAATACCTTTTAAATCAATCGTCACTATTATTGATAAAAACGAAAATGTAACATTTTTGAATTCCTTGGATATATTAGGAATGCCACCTCACAATCTTCGGTTGAAGATTGGTTCACTGTTTATTCTGCTGCGTTACTTAAATACACCTAGATTATGTAACGGTACACGTTTGGTCATTAAAAAAATTACCGGGAATCTTGAAGCAACTATTTTGATTCTACAATTTAAAGGAGAAATCGTCCTGTTGCCACGTATTCCTCTGATAACGTCAGAATCTGCAGTACCATTCAAATCGCTTCAATTCGTTAGGTTTTCGCGATGACCATAAATAAATCTCAAAGCCAAACAATGTCAATTTGGGACTTGGACTTAGAAAATCCATGTTTATTACTTGGGAACATATATGCTGCTTGCTTACGCGTGATGAAACCACCACAAGTCATCAAAAAATATTTTACACCGATTGGCTATTAATTATAAATAAAGTATTTATTAAGATAATTTAGAACGATACAAATAATATTATAAATTGCTAAAAATCAACGCTATTAACGTCATCTATAAAATTATGTTTTCAAATTTTATAACACAACTTTGTAAACAATTCATCCATTATATTATATACGGAAATAAGAGATGAATAAAATGCAAAATTAAAAAAAAATATGTGGTTTTATGCTTAAGTTCAACTCTCCAAATTCGTAAGCACAAAAGAAATTTGGCTGTTTTGAATAGCTGAGAATAATATTAAATCAACGTATTTAAATAAAGCCACAGCAACGCGTGACCGGGTCAACTAGTAAGAAACATAATCATAAACAAAAATTATACAGATACATAAATTTAATGCGGTGGTTAGACTTTAGTATCGCCAACTCATGTTAGTGGGCTACAGTTCATCTGATGTTGGTATCACGACACAAAAGGCGATTGTCGCCAAAGTAAGAGCCAAGCTTATAACTAAATCAGCGCCTGAATATCAGTTTACTTTAATAGTAAACTGATCTTGCCCACTTTCATCCATATGATCTAATCATTTAGTCTAAATTATATCTTTTTTGTTTGAAATTATGAAAAAAGATAATATAGGTTCATTAATAAACGATTCATGTAAGACATCAGAAATATACTCTAAGCAAATTTATGTTGCCAAACTGAAAAATGATATTTAGAAAAAACCTTTTTTTATGACGATTTTTTCGAAAACCAAATGTAATTCTATCACAAAGAATTAAAACACGAATAAATAAACCTTAAGTAAATATATTTACAATAAACTGTACTAAATTCTTCAAAAAACTGCTCGAAACATTAATTTTCACAGAGTTCAGACTCGACACATCTGATGACGTCATTTTCCCACTTTGCTGAAAAATCACTTAAAAATTAAATTTTAAAAAATTCTAAAACAAAATTCGAAAAAAAAAAAAAATCTTTGAGGTTAATATATTAATGACCTACAGTTTCTATGTGCCAAGTTTTACAATTCTGGGATGCTTAATTTGGCTGGAATAGCTGAAACACATACAGACACACAAACTATTTCTTTTATTAGTGTTGATTGAAGTTATGCCAAAAAAAAAAAAAAAAAAAAAAAAAAAAAAAAAAAAAAACAAGATAAGTGAAGCCAAACGAGAAGAGATTTTCAGAGAGCAGAATTTGTTGGAGTGGTGTAAAAGAAATATTATATAGATCTTTGCGATCAAACTCTCCTCCGAGTATAACATCTCGTCAAATCGAAATGATTGAAAATCATATTTTTATCTGCTGTATTTTCTCTATCCAAGTACTGTGAAATGACAAATATGCTAATAATTTCATCCGTTGTTGTTTTCTCTTGTACTATTCTATTGATATCGTTCAAAGCATTTGATTGTCTTAATCTAGGAGCTGGATTGTGCCCCTTAAACCACCGTAACAATACATAATTACTTAATTCCTACATTGACAAACATTGAAATAACTTTTGCTTCTCATTAAAACTTGAACAGTGTCAAAAGCTGTCCACCGTCTGTTTTCCCTCCCTTCTCTGTGGCTGCAGAGCTTTGGCTGTTTATCAGCCCTCCTCCCCCCCCCTTGCACTCTTCCATTCTCCCCAACCCCACCCCTACCGGGGACGTTACTTTTGGTTTCGTTTCGGCCGGCAGATTTCTCTAGCTTTTAATAACATGAGGATTGTAAGCAAAGGACAATATTTAATTTGGAACCCTGGTCTTGTGTATGAGTAGGTCTGAGTCTCTTTGCACAAATGGTTGTGGCCCTTCAGACGTGTTGTTAAAAAATAATTACTTCTACTGTAAAGATATTAATTAAACCCCGATTATTTTAATCATGCCCGTTACCGAAATAGTGATGCTTCCCCATCGTTATCTTGCTTTACTTCGCTGCAAAAAACGCTGCCCGACACACCACATTTTATGAGCACTTTAAAGTTCATCTGTCGCCCAACCGGTATAGTGGTTTGCGGTGCCGTACGGACTGGGTTCGAATCCTGGAGAAGACATGGATGTTTGTAAATGAATAGGGCCTTTGCGGCATGGGGGTACTTTAAATAGCCATCGAGCCTCAAGTCCTCTCGTGAGGTTGGTGGAAGGGGAAAAGAGGTAGGAGACCCCTGACCACCCCCAGGGTGTTCTCCTTCAAAATTGGGGTGAAACCGAGCTAAATCATTCTGTCACCTGTATGGTGCTGAAAGCTACGACTAACGACAGGCGTCACATAGCCCTTTGCCATGATGAATTTCGTGGGCCTTGATCTGGCCTTTGCCGACCAGGTGGCATTGGTAGCAACAACAACAAATTTCATCAGGTTTAACGTGCATTCCATAATAGGACTTTCATGAAATTAGATTCCGTGAATCCGAGCTTGCCATATTATAGCAATAAAATAAGACAAAAATTGCATTCATATAAAATATATCATTCATGGAAAATACTTACATATATACTAGAACAACTTTAGTCTACGCGCACTTAGATTGACTTCCAGATCATACAGGGCATTAAAAAATTATAAATGTATTTCATTTTGTTTCTCAAAAAAGCTATATTTTTTATGAATTTTTATTATTGTTACTGAATTTTTAAAATAAAATGTTTCGAGTATAAAACTTTCATAGATACTTTTTTTTTTCTATTTGAGATTTTATCAATATTTATTCATTGGTATATGGGATTTAAAAATAAAACTCACACACACATTAAAATGTATAAAAAGTTAAGGTAGTGAGAGGATTCCATTCATTTCGCAACACGATGGTTATTGGGGAAATACCTTCTAATTTTGCGGTTAAGCAACGAGGATGACATATGAGCTGGCAACCCCCTATCCTAACTATCCAACCACATCAATGGGAGAACATTGGCATCCTCTACATTGAGGGTTTTCTGTGTCGATCATGCGGCACTCCGGCCTCGAGTTTGTGACCACAACAAATACGCTACCGCAGCCACTGTAAAGAGTTAAACAAAATGGTTAGAATTTTTACAAAATCGTTTTAAAATATACGTACAAAAATACAGACGATGTTGAATTTCCAAACATTTTACTAAAAATAATATTTTGTTCTCACAAGCATAAAAGGAACAATAAAATAAATAAATATAACATTAAAACATTTCAAACACACCTTATTCCAAAGTTGGTTAATATATTTTTGTAATAATCATGTTTAGCAGAAAGAAAAGTACTCGATGAATCAATAAACGAGTTTTAAACTTTTTCTTCAAGATACTTGGATGAATAATTTCATCAAGAAACTCTGCAGGATAAAAAACAGAATTTAGCAACAAAAAAAAAGTGTCAAATTTTATAATGAACACTAAGAATTTGTCTTTTTCTTATAAAATCCAAATTTTGGAGTCTTCAAATAACATAAATTTGATTATTATGAGCTTATAAAGGCAGCATTATCTTAAAAATTTAAAATAGCACATTATTTTCTGATGAATATAAGCACATTAAAAATTAAGTAGGTGTATATATATATATATTGATAAAATTTAAAATGTTGATAATATATTTCTAACTAAGCCATGGGCCACAAAATACGTTTATTTTTTGAAATGTTTTTGATTTAGTGTAGTGTTTTGCAACAAATAAATCCCATATTTTTCTTCTCTTTCAGAACGTTGCTTCCGGTTTTATAGATACTAAGAAGTGGACATTATTGCATTGCATCGATACTCCGCAGCATCAGGCAAGATTCCTGCACCTATTCTGCAACTTATACCTGCGAATCTCTCTTTTCGAAAATGAAGCTTATCAAACATAAAAGCACCCTGAAACTTATAGGACGATAATCTGTAACGTCAATTATGATTTGGAAATACACGCATTGAGATCGACTTGCAAGGACTAAGTGAAAGAATTGAGATTTTTCTTTTCATTATTTAAATAAATTAAACATTTCTTGATCATTCCATTATAATTTTACTCTGAAGAGACAAAAAAACTGGTACACCTACCTAATATCATTTAGGGCCCCAACGAGCACGCAGAAGTTTCTCAACTCGACGTGGCATGGATTCGATTAATGTCTGAAGTAGTGCTGGATATAATTGACATCATGAATCCTGCAGGGCTGTCCATAAAACAGTAGGAGTAAGGTAGGAAGGAGATCTCTTCTGAACAGCACGTTGCAAGGCATCTCAGATATGTTCACTATTGTCCATGTCTGGGGATTTTGGTGGCCAGTGGAAGTGTCTAAATTCAGAAGAGTGTTCTTGGAACCAATACGTAGCAATTCTGGACATGTGGGGTGTTGCATTGTAGTGCTGAAATTCCCCTAGTCCGTCGGAATGCACAATGGACATGAATCGGTGCCGGTGATCAGACAGGATGCTTACGTACTTGTCAGAGTCGTATCTAGACGTATAAGGCGTACCATATCACACCAACTACAACCCCACCCATATCATCCCAGAGCCTCCACCAGCTTAAACAGTCCCTGTTGACATGTAGGGTCAATGGTTCATGAGGTTTTCTCCATACCCGTACACGTTCATCAGCTGAATTAAAATGAAAACGAGACTCTCGCGCGTGCGCGCGTCAGACCAGGCAACGTGTTTCTAATCATCAACAGTCCAATGTAAGTGTTAACGGGCCCAAGCGAGGCGTAAAGCTTTCTGTCATGCAGTCAACAAGGGTACACTAGCGGGCCTTCGGCTCCGAAATCCCATATCGATGATGTTTCGTTGAATGGTTCGCGCGGTGACACTTGTTGATGGCCCAACATTAAAACCTGCAGCGATTTGCAAATAGTTGCACGTCTGTCACGCTTAATAATTATCGTCATTGGTCCCGTTCTTGCATGTTCTTTTTTCGGCCACCACGATATCGTTTATTTGATGTCTTTCCGGATTCCCGATATTCACTGTACACTCGTGAAATGGTCGTACCTGAAAATCCAAATTTCATCGCTGCCTCGGAGATGCCATGTTCCCATTTCTCTTTCAACACCACGTTCAAACTCATTTAAATATTGATTACCTGCCATTAACCTATCTAGCAACTGTGTCAGACACTCGTTGTCTTATACAGTCTTTGCCGAGCACAGCTACGGAGTGTAATTGGTTCCATATCTCTTTATTTGCATACGGATTCCTGTACCAGTTTTTTTGGCTCTTCAGTGTAAAACTAGTTATGTCTGTATACGTGAAAAATAATGAAAGCAATGCTAACAGTTAAATCTGTTTTAAAGTTTCACTCCAATAAATGTTTGTAATTGTTTCAAACCAAAGTTACATATTTTTGTAGATGGCCCGAGTGAGTCCCTCAAAGACATTGGGTTGTCAATACTGAACAAAGCAGTGATATAATCAAGGGCAGAAAAAAAAATGTAAACTTAATAGAATTTTACTGATTGAGGTGAAAACTACAGAATTATGTTTTAATTGTAACAAATATAGAGATGCGTACACACAGAACTTTAAATGGCAAATAAAAAAAAATCCATTTATTTATTATACTTTGCAAATTTAGACAAACACATGATTAGTACAGAGTTAAGTGTGTGTATTAACTTGTGTAATTTTTTTCTCTCGTTAATTTTTTGCATCCTATCCGCAAAAATTCAAAAAAACTTTTATACCTATATAGTATACATGACGGTGATTGAGGGTTTTATTACCGTCGCGCTATAATACTGCAAGAGGGTTGTTAAAGATGGACCTTATAACTGCATTCTGCATTGATTATACTGATATGTGATTTTTTTTCATAATTTAAATAATGACTTTCCTTGGTACTAGCGGAAGTTTCAAACTGTGTGTAATATGTTATTATGCATCTTGTATTTGTAAAAATAATGTTTTTTTTTTTTTTGTTTTTAAATGATAATAATTCTTTTCCTTGGGAAAAAAAAACCCACGTAAATAAAAAAATAATAATAAACAAAGAAAAACTTTTTTTTTTTTTTTTATTTTACTTTTGAGATTAAAAAAAAAAATTTAAATGTGAATTCGAGAAATTGTAACTACTGCTGGTTATGTTTTCAAAAGATATTAACGTTCCAAAGAAAGCCGAATTTCAGGAATACAATGTATAACTACGATGAGTTTTCCCTTGAGAAGAATCATATTGCATACGTTTGCTACTAACTGGTTCCTTGGCGCGTTTGGTGATCGACCTGTGATTAGAAAAGATTATTTTGTGGAACAAAATTCCAGCCCACGATTTAAAAGATTTCCCAAAATACTTTTAAGATGGATATATTTGTACTTTGTATTTTCGTAATTTTGAAATATTTTATTTCATTATCAATGTTTGACATCAAATAACTTTTCAACGTGTTTTGAAGAAACTTTCTTCGAAGTTTAACAGAAAAAAACAAACAGGTATTCTCAAATTTTTAAGGCACCTCTATGATCTCGCTTTCACTTTAGATAACGAAATTTTTGTTGGAATATTTCATACACTTCTTGAGAACGTGTATTTGAATGTAATTTAATGTATTCATATTTTATTTATATATGTATATATATATATTTTTTTTTTCATCTCGAATCTATATAGCAATCTTCTCTTTTTCTGTAAAAGAACGTGCAACCTTAGCGAGAAGGCTTTAGTTAATTTCGTGCTGCCATCTACAAATGATACGTTGAACTAAAATCAAAATGTGATAATGAAATATAGAAATAATATTACCTTTACAAAATCATTCGTTCATTAGAAAATATTTCAAACAAAAGAGCTTTTCCTTGGGTTATTAATATTGATACAAGTACTTTTATTACAAAATTAAATTATTATAATGAAAGCATTTAAAAAAAAACGCATCACTCCTAGAAATTGTTTATTTTAAATCCTACAGATGGCAGCTCCATTAAGAAAATCTGAGATAAAGTATAAATCTTTAGTAATTATTCTCGATGTATTTTTTACCATCACCTTTTTCTAGTATATCCTTTTTTCTATAACATCAAAAAAATTTGAAAGCTCCAAGTTTAAAAAACACAGAGCTGTGACAGCTATTACGGCTGGTTTTATTCACGTCCCAATGACAAAAATCAAAAGTTTAAAAACCGATTTAACTCACAAAAATTAAAAAAACTAGTTTTTCTTCATTTAAAATGTTAAGGCTTTTGTTTTTGTTGTGCCTAATAGTTTGATATTTTTTTTCTAAATATTGTTTATAATACATATGACAAAAATTGGTATGCATTTTTGAATCAAGTTAATAATTTAAAAAAAAAATAATAAAGGAATTTATAATTTTTATATTTTGTAGGAGTTTTCATTAAGCATTCATAAAAATAAGTATTTTACGAATATCAATCGTGTTCTCACAACACCCATACCATTTTTTATTAAACGTATTTTAACGTGCTTGTAAATCAAGTTCCATTTGTGAAGGTTAATTTTTGTGTAGATGTAGCATTTTAAAATCATTTTTAAAAAAATTAAGGTTTTTTTTTTCTTTTTCAAAATTAAATATTTAACTTTGAGCTACTTTGAGCGCAAAATCTGTTTTACATAATAGATACGTATAGGACACAACTAGAAAACTTTGAAAAATTATTACATTAAAAAAAAATCGTGTCGTGACCCCTTAATAGAAATAGATAACCATAAATCATTGATACACACTACACTACAGAATGATAGAATAAGGGAATAAAATTTGATTTTCAATAGAAATATATTCTGAATAGGGTGAACAATATGCAAAAATAAAAAAAGAGTTCTTTTTTAATATGCATATATACTAGCTGGTGTGTGTATACCCGTTCTTCGCACGGGTGAACTGAAAAATTAAACAACACAGATTGAAGGATAAAGAAGTTTTTAATGATTTAATTTAACGTGAATTGCAAATTAAACAAAAAATGCTTTTTGCATATCTCAGCTGAACAAAAAAAAGAAAGAAAAAAAATATCTTCGTTAAATTTTAAGTATGTAGATCTAATAGCAGATAAAAAAGATTTTTTTTTTTATTTATAACTCCCCGTAACACTCTTGAGGGTCGATTTTTGAAAATACCTCCCTAAGCTGATCTCTGCTCAGCAAAAGTAAAACATTGTTAAAAGTTTTGTATAATGAATGCCTAAAATAGTGTAAATAGTTTATATATATCTGAAAGTGTAATACATTAATATTACTTTATGTTGTATTTATTTTATGTTAAAATTGTAATATTCCCAAGCAACGCCGTTTCTTAAATTATAATGGCGATTCAATGAAAAACATCGCGAAATGTTAATGATAGAGTCAAGTTGGCAAATGTCTAGCTACTTTCATATTATATAGCTCGAGCTTTATTAGAGCTTTGTAAGACCCGCCTCTTAGGGGAGCGCGATGCACGTTAATACTTTATATACCGCATAATGATTTACTGCAGTTTTTTTCATACAATAATTTTTTTAGATCACTACATTGAAAATTAAGGGATATACATAAACAAAATACTCCACTTTGGGAAATTTAATCCGTTAGAGCTAATAAATTAATTAAAGATATTCCACTGTAATATTATTTATATACACCGTTCACTTAAAATAAATGGTCCAATCGTTTTCTAAGGTCTTCATTAACATACAAAAACATGACACTTAAATTTTGACATAAACTATTTATTCTAGACAAAAATAATAATCTTCACAATGCGCTGAAAACGCCGTCAGCTGAAAACGCAATATCTGCTACAAAACTATTCGCCTTCCCCGCTAAAATACTCATCATAGAACCCGTGCTGCCATATATCTTGGAAGAGTGGATTTCAAAGAATATTCCTGCTAAGTATTGGTAGGATATTCCTTCTAAGTTGGTGTGGTGTGGTAGTTATGAGAAGGGGATCCAGCTCAGGTGTCATCCACGTCACTTGAGCATGGTTCATAATTACGTGGTCCGTTGCCAAAAGCCCTCGTGTAGCTGAACAGTGCGACGTTAATATTCACTTACTCCAAAAAATACAGTACAATGGTTATAATTATTTTTATACTTAAAAATGCAATATCTACATATTCAATTAAAATTATAGAGTTATAATTAACTACTAACCACAAACAAATTTTGAAAATTTGTCCAAATGATGTAGTGTGAAAGAGAAAGTTTATTTACTTTAAGTACCAGAACCGATAAAAGCATTTATTTTGAAAAAAGATCAATTTCTTACTACCAAATGTGTACCTTTCTTACTAAAATCATTAAAAAAAAAAAAAAAAAAAAAAAATTTAAAAAATTTAAAAAAAACAAACATTCAAATAAAAAGAGATTTATAACAACCCCTCCCTTCAAAATCTAGTTTTATTCTGAAATAAAAAAAAATTAGGGATTATGCTGATCACAGAAATTAATTAGAAGCGAGCGCCCTTGCGTAGCCAAAACAAAAAGTGTTTCTTCACAAATAAAATATAGATGTATGCTGTCGTACGCTTTTTCGCAGCTCACGCCAGAATTGCTTGCAGATGGCAGAATTTTTTCCTACTTGCTTGACAAATATCGTTATATTTTGGACACTTCACACAATATCTTTATAAATTATAGCCTATGTGTTATTCTGATGCATAAGCTATATTACTGTAAAGTTTCATTAAAATCCATTAAGTTGTTTTTGCGTGAAAGACAGACAAAAACATCCTCACAAACTTTCGCATTTATAATATATATCTAGATATATATAGTACTGAACATTAAAATTAAACATAATGATATTTATTGCGCAGATGTATTATACTGAAAATGGCAAGTGATTAAATTTTCAAGAAATTTGAGAAATCAGTACCTAGAACAACCCTCTCTGGCAATAATAACAGAACTTATATGCCTGGATATTGAGTCAAACTGAGATTGGATAACATGTTCAGGTACACATGCCCAAGCAGCTTCCACACGATGCAAGAGCGCATCAACCGTAGTGACTGGCGTTTGGTGATGAGCCAGTCGCTCGACAACTATGGACCAGAAGTTTTCTATTGGTAAGAGATCTGGTGAACAAGCAAGCCAGGGCAACAGTCAAGTATTTTCCGTATCAGGGAAGGTCCATACAATAACGGCAGCATGCGGTCGTTAATTATCTTGCTAAAACGTATGATTTCTCAGGACTCTAATAAAGGGTACAAACACGGAACGTAACACACCAGAAATGTAACATGCACTGTTGAAATTACTGTCAGTGTGTAAAAGGGGTGAGACCGAGACGTGCATCTAATAGCTACCAATACCATCACATCAGGTGATGGCCCAGTATGACGATCACGAATGTACACCGTCAATGTGCGTTCAATATGATACTGCCAAACACGGTTGCGCCATTTTGATGCTGTAAACAGAACCTGGATTCATCTAAAAAAACGGTGTGTTACCTTTCGTACTTTTAGTTTCGTCGTTGATCACACCTTTTAAGACACTCCAGTCTGTGATGCAGCGTCAAGGGTAGCCGCCGTCATGATCTCCGAGCTGAGAGTTCATACTGCTTCAATGGTCGTAGAACTGTTCATGCAAACACTTGTTGTCTTGCAAACCACCCCAATTCTTGGGGTGCACGATCCATTAACACCATGTGGGTAATTTGGCCGCCTTCTCAGCTGCTAGTGATTGAGGGTCATTGAGATCCAGCACGGCGTTCCGTATTACCATCTTAAAGCCATCGATTTCATATTCTGTTAACAATCATTGGAGCTCGACCAACGAAAGAAGCAATACTCTTTTATGATAAACAACAGTCCCGGTAGGTTAAAATTCGACCTTTATCAAAGTTAGAAACACGCAGGTACGCATTTCTGTTTCTTAAACTAGGCATCACAACAACGTTCAAATATAATTTGCATATGAGAAACCGACTGAACAATTCCCTCGTTTAAACACATTTTAGGTTTTGCTACCTTCGCCTGTTTTTTTTTCCTAAATACACTTAAAAGCTAATCATTTGCATATTTGGCAAAAAATTAACTTAGAATAACCTTTTTTTTCCCCCCAAATGTTCTCCTTTTGTGAAAAATGCTTCTATTATAATAATATTTTGCCTGTATATAGCTCAGACCTCTCTACAGAGGCTCAACTAGAATTTTTGAAAAATTCACATTGTTTTCAGAGTTACCTTCAATTTAAATAATTATTGGCGTTCTTTTCTTAAAATTGCTCCGTTCTGTTGTCGTAAAATATGGATAAACCCACTTTTAAGTTATATATTTCAAAAATTCTAGTTGAGCCTCTGTACAGAGGTCTGAGCTATATACAGGCAAAGTATTATTATAATAGAAGCATTTTCCATAAAAGGAGAACATTTTGAAAAAAAATTATTCTAAGTTAATTTTTTGCCGAAATATTGTATTTAAATATTTTTTTTTTTTGTCAAAATATCCTTAAAACAATTTTATACATGTATTCTAATCTAAGTGACACTAAATATAATGAAAATTATCCATTTATGCGCTCTTTTAAAATCACGGTTCCGAACGTAGTCGGATACCTTAAAGGTAAAGAGCTTGTGTTTGGACTGTTGCAATTTTTTTCTGAATGATTCATTACTCAGTAATCATTACGTTAAAAGAAAATAATTATTCATTCTAAATAATTCAAACACAAAATTGTCTTTTTCCATTTTCTTAACGAATATCAACTCCCTTGTATCAATAATAAATTTTGAAGTTAATTTTATTATTTATTTTTCTCCTAATCTCAACCTCATAGAACCGCTTTTCTGAAAAGGAAGATTAGGATTGATAATACTTTTTTCCTACATATATAACTTCTATCCACCCTAATATATGATCATCAATATATATATATACATCAAAAAGGATATGATAATGTTTTCCATGCACGACTAACTTCAAATGCCTTTTTAATTCTATCGATATTGATGATATGATTAGGATTGAACAGGTAATTTATGATAAATATGAATTATATAATCCAATGAAAAGAAAATTTCATTGCATCTGATCAGAATATTAATAGACAGATCAGAGGACTACCTCAAGAGTAACCGCCTACCTCCTGCTAGTGATTGTTTATCTAACCTGTATTTACCTTTTTTTAATTAATCATTTTGTTAATGAACCTAACTTGCTTTATCATTAGATAGATGATCTAATAGTTTTTTGTAAAAAGATAGTTAGTTCAAACCAAATATTACACTCTCTACCCTGACTATCTCAACCTCCTTAAAAAATTAACTTTAGACTTGCATCTTAATAACAATAATGCAGTCAGTAACATTTTTGACGAAAAAGATTCTTTTAAATTCTATGCAATAAAAATTCCTATATGGAACAGTAATTACCATTTATCAATTTACAGAAATATTACTTTGAATTTTTTACTTAGAAATGATAACTTAACTACAAAGAAAAAAGATAAATTCAGTAATATCAAGACATTCTTTCATTGCTGCTTAGATCATGACTATCCTCTTAACTTCTTGAGAACTTATATTCATAACAAAAATATTAATCTTCTAGTTACTTCTGATTCCAAATCCACCACACAACAATATGATTTCTACGTTTTTGACAAACAAATTATAGCCTACCAAATTTGATTGTCATCCCTCTTAGCGTCTATCATTGCATGCGTTTATGTATATTTTGGATTTTTAACTCAATGAGAGATTACTAGCTTTCAGTTAATTTCAAGACTCTTGGCTATCTTCGAAAAAGCTCTGTCAGCAGAATTTGTTTAAGAATAATAGTCGTTTTTTTTTTTGTTTTTTTTTCATACTTTCCTGCCTGAATATTTATATACTTTGAATTTCTGTTTATTTTATTTAGTTTTTCTACCGAGTTGCAAAGGAGGAACGTTGGCGCCTTCAATCAAGTTTAATTCCACTTATTCGGTCCTAAGCCAGAGTTGCCAGAAACTTATGCAGCAAAGTAGCACAAAGAGGGAAAAAAAGTAGCAAAAAGTAGCGAATCGAGTTTCCCTTGCAATTCATAAATATAATTTTTTTAATTTCGTAAAAATGTTTTAAAAAATGCGTTAAAATGCTTTAATTATTAAATTCATTTAAAATACATTCAAATTCTTTCTGCTAAGTATCGTGATCTGCTGTGTCTTTTTTATAAATTTCTGAATTATATTGAAGCATTTGTGTCGATGGAAGGAAATCAAAGCAGCAAGTCTCCCATTCTTCCAGTCATTTTGGTACTGAGAATTGACTCAAACAGTTCGAGGCACATTAGATTCCTTAATTTTTTTTTTTTTTTTTTATTGACGTCACTCTGGAGAATTCCGTTTCCACAGTGGTAGTACTTATGGGTAGGATGTAAATCTTTAAGGAAAATATAGCTAAATCTCTTAAAAATGGATTTCCAACTGAGTCTTTTGTATTAAAACTGTGACACCAAAATATACTGCATCATTTAAAAGTTCAGATTCAGACAGAAAAACATCCTTCAACTGTATGTTAAAAATTTGTCTTCATTGATTCTCCAGAAGATATAATTTAGATTGGTCTGCTAATCCCAAAGGCAGAAACAAAAATGAATTTTTAAAAAATATCAGGGGAAAAAATCTTTATCTTTTTTAAAGTTCCGTAATTTGAAGGGTTTCGGTTTAAAAGTTGCTCATATAAAATCTTGAGTTAATTATGATATATTTGATGGATTTCTTTAGTAGAGAGATTCTGTAGAAATTATTTTAATTTTGCTTGTGAGTTTATTCATTTTAATTTTACTTGTGAGTTTATTGATTGGAAAGAGAGGAATCTAGGCAGTGGTATAGCGGAGAATATTCGGGCCTTTTGCAAAGTCAGCTTTCGGACACCAAGCCGTAGTACGTACTTGGAGTCAGTCAGGTTTTGGGCCCCCTAGAATCCCTAGACCTCCCCGCAATGCGAGGGTGTACGTTACGCCACTAAATTTAGGTCAAACCTTTCAAAAGGGATTTAATCAGATTTTTATCGCATAATCTCTCTAGATGACAAGTGTTTACTTTTGTCATTGTATGCAATTTCTTGTAAGTTCAATGCTGCAACGTAAGTTAATTAAAAAAATAGATTTTTATTCTTTCATTCAATGCAGTACCATTGATGATAATTATACAATGTACTTAGTTCTCTTAGAATTTGTCCTTTCAAAATTACTTTTCCAGTTTAGTATTTATGTAGAAATTCTCTCTAAGCCTATTTTTCAAGAATATTACATGTTTCATTTTCATGCTTCTATCGGGATTAGAAAGAATCCCATCATTTCTTTTTCCTACCACTTACAGTGAAAAAGAGTGGTGGGAGAGGTTAGTTCCGCTTTGATAGGCTGCGATTCGTGGCGGTGGTGAGGGGGAGGGAGAAATTACAGCGTTTCGTGGCGTTTCGGAGCGGTGAAACTGCAATTCCATGTTTTCTTTGAGGACAAGTCACTTTTTTTTTGTGTGTGCAAATTTTCCCGAAGCTTGTTCCAATACTTTTATACATGATTGAAAGTAGAGAAAAGTAGCGGGATCTTGAAGTGACGTAGCATAAAATTCGCGAAGTAGCAATAGGATAAAAAAAGTAGCGGAAAGCTTTAAAAAGTAGCAAAATTCGTGGAAATCGCGCGAACTGGCAACACTGTCCTAAGCCTGAAATTGAATTTTGACTCGCTAGGTCCTTTTTTTTGTATTTTCTTTTTCTTCAATTTCCTTTTTTGTATTTTTTTTAATTGATTCGATATCTTTATGTTTATTTTAAGTTTTATTACGTTATTTTTTGTTATATTCTTTATTTATTATATATATATATATATATATATATATATATATATAAATGTGTTGTGTTGGTTTGTGTATGCTCGCATAACTCAAAAAGTTCTGCATGGATTTATCTGGAATATTGACACAACGTTGTATTTGACTCCGGTTAGGTTCTTATGTACTTTTTTTTCAAAATTCACTCTAATTTTTTTTTTTTTAATTTAATTTTTAAATGATTTTTTGGTGTTATGACGTCATGCGATGTCACGATTCGCTCGAAAAGCGAAAATTTAAACTTTACGCATAGATTTTTCCGAATTATTGTATAATTCTACTATGGTTATGTTTATTGGTTATCATATTTATCTATTATTTTGTTCTTTGATACGTAATTGGGAT
Source organism: Trichonephila inaurata madagascariensis (assembly GCA_019973955.1). Lineage (NCBI taxonomy): Eukaryota > Metazoa > Arthropoda > Arachnida > Araneae > Nephilidae > Trichonephila > Trichonephila inaurata. The sequence goes on along the minus strand of BMAV01006138.1, from coordinate 37,076 downwards.
TATTTTTCGAATAAATCATTTTTTAAAAATTATTCTTTAAACAACTCAAATTTTGTTTTGTAGTTTTGGCAACAATGGGATATCATTATCGCTGGCTGTTTACGACTTTGCTTATATTCTACATCGTGTTTTTTTTCTGTAATTTTAAGCTAAATTTATTTCTCTTTATTAAGCGAAAAAAAAATTTACATAATTGACTTCTGTACGCTACTTCTTTTTCTACCAAATAGTTTCCGTTAACCATTTACCTCAAATAAAAAGACGTAGCCAAATGCCGCGATTTAACATTTGTGGCGGTGTGATATCTATATGAACTAGTACTAATATCACGCGATGACAATCGTTTCGGCGTGATTGGTTACGTACTCGCGTTCGGAACGAAAGGTACCCAGAACGAACCTTCCTCCTTCATTGGTGACCCGGAAGTGCAAATTGTTGCTGTTTACAATTCATCCGAAGTATGCTCGGTAACAAACAACAATTCGTCGCCAAAATCAACCGACCGTAATAAATTAGAGGCGTTGCAAGCAG
>BMAV01006137.1:0-13296 GCA_019973955.1 Trichonephila inaurata madagascariensis | reverse complement strand
TTCCCTTGTTTCTATGGCAGGTGGTTGGCAATATTAAATGTGTGTGGGGGTCTCAGGTGGGTTTCTTAATAAGAAAGATATCGGGGGAGTGTTTTTTATAAATATGCGAAATTCAGCAAAAATTTTGAAACCGTTTGCGTTCCAAGAACACAAAACTGAGGCCAATTGATGAGAATTATACATTTTTTTAAATTTTTGCAAGATGCCTCAAAAGGGGTACATCTGATTTGTTTTTAGTTGGAATTCTTTTAAATTTTGTTGGTTTTAGAATTTGTGATAGCCATGAGACAATGAAAACATTTGCAGCGTAATTGTATAAAAAAATTTTGGGCTTGTTACTTCTATGGTTAAAATTTTGGAATTTTTTGGGAAAATTGTTGTTACTGTTATATCTGTTTGAAGGGGGAATTTTTTTTCTGGCCTCAGTTTGTGCTGAAAATCCAGGTCCTCGTGTTGCCATCTGGGATGTTTTTGAGTTAGGGGGCCCCGGAACTTGGGATGGGTAATGTTTGGCCAAAAAACAGTAAAATTTTAAAAAATAAATTACTTTTATTTTCGGGGCCCTTTTTTGGGGTTTGGGGAAAGAGGGACAGCCTTTGAGTTTGCCATTGTCCATAACCCGATATCAATAGGCTGTTTCCAGTTTTTGTTTAATTGAGTCACGGGTGATGTGGTTTTCACCACATTTCAGGCATTAGATTTAGGTAGCAGTTCTCTGAACTGTGATTGTTATTACGGGTTTAACATTGCGTTCAACCTTTTTCCGTCGTACCCCTCGACTCTGATGCTAAGATAACTGAGAGTTTTGAGACGAAAATTTTTTAAGTTATCTGGGTTTTGGGGGGAGTGTTATTAAAAATAGGGGAGGGGCGTTTTTTTTTCTACCTACTAGCTGATTTACTTTTTCAGGTGTGTAGTCGAGTACCCTTTTAATTTCATCGGGATTTGTGGTACGTGGGGGGCCCTTTTTATTACCACTTTTGATTGGGCTTGGGTTTTTAGGTTTTATTGTGGAATTGAAATTTAAGCTTTTAAGAGACCAGGTTTTCTTTCTTGGGAGCTTCGGAGAAAGTTTTGGGAAGTCCCCCGTTAGTCATCTTTTTTTAGGAATTCTTTAGTTATTGAGGCCTTTTGGGTTTATAATTTTTCTTACTAACAGCATGACGGGGGGAGTTGGGCTTGAGCAGTGCTCTGATTGGTCGGATTTTTGCCGGATTGGTTTCGGGTTTGGGGGGGGGTTATTTTCGTTGACTTTGGGGAAACCGGGTTTTCTGTTTATATCATTTTCGTCCGGGCAGGGGGTATTTATTAGAGATAAAAATCTCCCATTTTCAGGGGGATTTAACCATTTTCGTGGGGTTTTTCCCAGGGGGGGATTCGTAAGATGAGATATCCTTTGCCGGGGGATTTAATTTTACCCCTTTGGGTATTTATGAAATTTTAGTGAGATTTTACAGGGTTTTTTCATGATGAGGGCAGCCAGGGGTTGTACATGGGGAAGGAGTCAATATCACTTTACCCCTAAGGCCATGGTTTTCCTTATTTTTGCAGCTGGTGAGTGCTCTTAAGAAGGCCTTCGGGTAGTGGTCGGGGATTTCGGGGGGAGTCGACGCAGTCTGTTGGCATTCCGGATAGTTTCCTTTGCCAGTTGAGCTTTGTTGTTTTTTTAAAGCCGCATTGAGAGCGAGGCGATGGGGGGGTGAAGAGTTCCTTTGCATCATAACTTGTCCAGTTCCATATCAATAGGTAAGTTTCCCTGTCCACATTCCGTAATTAGCGAGGGGGGAAAGAGAGAGCTTTTCCCAAAACCCCCTGATAAGGGCTGCAGGAGCGATGCTCTATAGTTTGACGATAGCTGGGGGGGGTTGCAAAGGGCCCCGTCGAGGCTTTTGCCGTCCTAGAGCGTGACCGTAGAGTCGGTAGAGCGTATAGATGAACGTCCACACCTTCGACGTTCGTTTGGGTGTCAAAAATTCAACTAAAACACCAATAAAACGTTCATCAAAAAGCCCAGTTCGTCGACTCATCACCGTTCAGGCGATTCATTTATAGGCGCGAAGAAATTAGAAATATAACAGCTCGTCATTGAAGGGACACTAGGGAGAGATCTACTCTTGAAGATCTCGGGGGTTCCAACTCGCCAACATGGTCGCCAAAGTCGCCAACTTGGTGAAAAAAAGATGCCAACCCCTCTACCCCAAGTTTTCCCCGGTTCTCATTGGACGCCATTATAACGTGGGGGCATTTTTTGTGAATGGACAATTTTAACATGAAATAAACATAACATAGAGTAATATTGCTTTAAAAATTAAATACAAATTATTTTAAAAAACGTAACATTTTTTAAAAACTAAATAAATTTTTTGTATTGAATTAGTATAATTTTTCTTCGAATAATTATTTATTCCTTCGAAATATTTTTTCTCAGATTTTGCTATAACTACATTTGAAAAATTTATCAAAACATTTAGATTTCATTTGAGTTCAAATAGAATTTAAAAAATTTTTGCGCCCCACAAAATTATACTAAATTTGAGGGGGATGAAAATACATTTAATGCACTATTTTTTTTTAAACCGTTTTCAGTTTTATTAATTTTTAACATACATTTTAATAAAATGTACATACAAACTTTTAAAAAAATCTGAAAATTTATGAGTCGAAGCAAACGAAAATTGAAGAAAAATATATATTTTTTCCTTATTTTTTTAATTTAGAAATTTTAAAAAATAATTTTTTTTAAATTTTGAAATTGTTTATTTCCAGGAAGGGAAAAAAAAGGGGAAACGAAAATTTAATTACTACGTTAAGGGCGACAAAAGGGCACAAAACAGAATATTTCGCTTAAAGTAGCGTTCGGCAAATTGCAATTTTCAAAATAAGGTTAATACAGTTAAAAATTATGTCTGCAAAAAGAGTTATTGTTTTTTTTCAAATTTTAAATATCTCTTGAAAAAAAAAAAACTCTTTTTACATGCACTTTTAACTATTTGACTGGCTTCCCGACAGAATTTTCTTAAATGTGTATTTGATTTAACTCTTTTGTAATTTCCAGTTATATTTTGTGTTTAGATTGTGATTCTGGTTTTTATTTAATTTTTATTATTTTTTACTGTGTACAAAATGCGTTTTTTTTTAGTTAACCTGGGGGGTTCGAGGCCAGTATATGTTAAATCATGTTTTGAATTTTATACCATCTCCTGTAACTTTCTCCCCATCTGGGACGGGGGTAAAACACATTCCACACCCATATCCGGCGTCAGCAACCAAAGAGGGAAGAGGCAAAAAAAAGTTTGTTGAAGATATTACAAATGTTTTTTTTTACTTTTTCAGTGTTACTTGAAGTTAAACGTTTGTGACTTACCAAAACAGAATCTAAAAAAAATTGGCTATTGAATTTTTAGATTTAGCTCGTTTGAAATGAAAGGTAATTATGTTTTTAATTTTGAATTTGATTTTTTTAAAACTTAAAGTAAAATACAAATACAGTAGTGTTTTCTGTAAGGTACATTTGTAAATATATATATAAAATGTGTTATAAATAAATTCACATAAATGAGTAGCTATTATAAATGAAATGAGACTACCGAGTTAAAAGAAAACTAGGTTATTCTGATTTCAATGAAATTTTTTGTAATACGTATCCATAGTTATATTGAGTAAGGGAAAAAAATTTTAATTTTAGATTAAACAAAAATGCTGTTGACGCAAAATTTTTTTCAAAAAAAAACCTTTTCCCGGGAACGAGACATTGGCAACCTTTCTTACTTTTCCCCAGATTTAAAAAAAAAGGGGTTCATTTTTCTTGTTTATTGAAAATTTTTGACCGTTTTTCTAATCACAGTTAAATCAATTTTTGAGGATATTTTTTTTTCAGCGCATTGCAAAGATTATTTTTTTTTGTCCCGAATAAATAGTTTTGAAAAAAATTTGGTCGATGTTTTGTACGTTAATGAAGACCTTAAAACGATTCGACTATTTTTTTTAAAGGAACGGTGTATAAATTAATTTTACAGTGGAATATCTTTAATTAATTTATTAGCTCTAATGGATTAAATTTAAATGGAGTTTTTTTGTTTTAGTATACCCCTTAATTTTCAATGTAGTATCCAAAGAAAAATTTTTTAAAAACTGCAGAAAATTTAGGGATATATAAAGTATTAAGGGCCTCCCGGCCGGTTTTACAAAGTTAATAAAGCTCGAGCTATAATGTAGCTAGACATTTGCCAACTTGACTCTATCGTTAACATTTCCTAGTTTTTCATTGAATCGCCATTATACTTTTAAAAAATGGGTTGTTGCGAATATTCAATTTAACATAAAAAAAAAACAACAGAAAGTAATATTAAGTATTAATTTTGGGGTAAAATTATTTACATATTTTAAGCGTTCATTACACAAAAAAATTTTAACAATTTTACTTTTTTCTGAGCAGGATCAGCTTAGGGAGGTATTTTCAAAAAAATTACCCTCAAGAGGTTTCGGAGTTATAAAAAAAAAAAAAATGCTTTTATCTGCTAAGATTACATACAAAAAAATTTTAAAAAAGGGTTTTTTTTTTCTTTCTTTTTTCTTTTTTTTTTAGCTGAGATATGCATGTTTTTTTTTTTAATTTTAAAAGTAAAATTAACTCATTAAAAACTTCTTTATCCCCCTTTTCCGCGTTGTTGATTTTTCAGTTCACTCTGGAAGAACGGGGATACAGCTTTCTTATAATTAATTGTGTCATTGGATTGAAGTATCGAAAAGGCATTTTATAAAATTTTTTTCGGGAAAATTTAAAGTTTGTGAGTTAGGTCATTAAGTGAATTATTTCAATGTTTTTTTTTCTTTGATGTAAAGAGAGATCAATTTAGTAATATTATTTTTGTTTTTAAATATATTTCCAAATAGATTACATGTGATCTGTGGCGCACACAAGGTGTCTTAGGGTCCGGGACCCCCCCTCATAAACCTTGGATTTTTTCGATTGTTTTAATCCTACGTATATATTACTTAAAATTTAATTATATATTTGTTATTAAATTAATTTCATAAATTAATGCAAATTATTTCTTCAATAATTAATTGTGTATTGTTTTTGTTTCCGAAAATCGACAAAATCAAGAGAATATGCTGGGTGGCGTAATGAAACATGATACCAAAATGGTGGACATTCGAACCTGGACCCCTCCCTTGAAACATTTTTGTGTGCGCTACTGCATGTGATTATATTTAAATGTGAAAAATATTTCGAAATGACATTTTTTGAGGAAGCTAAAAGACAGAATTTTATTTGACTGAGAAATATAATGTATTTTTATTTTTATTTTAAATATTGTAGTCTATTTCTTGAGTATTTTTTATGTGTTAATTTTAGTGATTATAAAGATAATTAATTTCTAAAGTTATATTAATAATACTAATGGAAAGTATTTTTTCAGTGGGAGTTGTATAAGTAGAACATTTTTCTTAGATTAAAAATTATATAAATTCATTCTATTTTTTGTGCGTGCTATGTACAAATGTATATGTGAGTTTGTTGAAAAAATGTTAAAAAAAATTTTAATTTTAATACTGGGAAAAAATACTTTTTTTAGGATATCCTACTCTCTATATAGTTATCAATTCTAGATATATTAACATAATTAAATGCAGTGTTCAAACGAAAGTAAAATAAGGGGTTTATTCTTCGTTTTAAATTTACTATAAGATTTTAGAAAATCTCAAACACATTGATTTTAATTAAAATGGGCAATTTTTGATGAATTTAATTTTTGTATGAAAGCGAAACACTCTATCTCAATTATCATCTTCATCCCTTTACTTAATTTAAGTATATTTTTTAAAAAATTTTAGAATATCCGAGGGAGGACGCAAAAAACTATCTGGTGCCCAATGCAAAAGAAAGCGACTCGAAAATCAAGACTATAACGTGTACTCAAAAATAACACCGGCGGCTAGCTCAAATAATTTTAATTGGTTATACTTTCTAATTGAGCACACAGTTAAAAAATACATAAAATAAAACCCAGTTAACCTTATACAAATACTAAGGGGTTGGTGGGGGCAGACATTGGCATGCCCTTTGCTTCCACCGAGGAGGCAGGCTGATTCGCACGCTTCCTTCCCTTTCACCGAGGGTAGCAGTCAGACTCATTACTTGTTCATACGGCGGAGGGGGCGTTTCATTACCATTCGTTACACCCCCCTCTGGTTCCTAGGTATCGTCCTCGATGAGGAACCAGCAGAGTTGTCTTTCTGGGTTTTCCCTTTTTTTCGGGAGAGGCATCACGGGAGTGGTTTCCCCTTGTCTATGCATGGACGAAGAGCAGATGAATGGTAAGGTCCGAAAACCCCTCAAGTTGATTGTTTGATTTGCCATTTGTAAGTCGTCGGAGAGCGTTGAGTCACACAATATAAGGCCCATCTTTTTTGGGGCATGAATTTAGATGTCTTCTGTGGGCAGCATTGCAGAGGGGATGAAGGGTTACCCAGACTTTATCACCGGGATGATACAAGGGACCGGGACGGTGTCTTTTATCATAGAAGGTCTTTCGCTGATCTTGTTTTTTCTTCAATTCTTTCACGGACTTCAGAAGAGATTCTTGCAATCTTTTCAAATAGGGGGAAATCTCTGGGACGAAATTTTCATTATCTATGATGGCTCGAAAGTCGTTGGTTACATCATCTATGTTCTCATTTTCTCGCCCAAAACCCGCAGATAAGCAGCAGTTTTACCGGTGGTATCACACTTGGCACTGTTCAGAGCAAAGCGGATAGACGGCAACTTATCTTCCCATTCATCGTGTCGATTTTAAACCCAAGATAGCAATTTTTGGTTTTAGGTCACGGTTTTTTCTTTCAACAGGATTTGCTTGAGGATGATAAACAGGAATAATGTCTTTGATCTATGTTCAGTATGAAACAAAGTTGTTGCATAACGGCACCCACAAACTGAGAGCCATGGTCGCTAATTAATCTTCTGGGTAAGCCGTATCGAATAAAACTTTTCCATTAGAGTTGTAGCACATTCTTTTAGCAGTGGCTTGAGGGAGAGCAAAAAGCCAACCCATCTTGTGCAACAGTCCTCAACAATAAATATCCACTTTTTCCGGATGGACTTCAGGCAAAGGTCCAAAGAGATCAATGGAAATTGTCTCAAAACGTTGAGAATACACAGGTGTACGTAAGAGTCCGGAAGGCTTTTGGTTGATGGTTTGTAGCGATTGCATTCTGTCTTTACATAATCAGTGATGTAAGAACGCATACCTGTCCAATAATACGTTTGGAGATTCTTTCAAACGTTCCATCGGTTCCATAATGACCGCGTTCGGGGCATCATGGTGAATTTTAAAAATGTCTTGTCTTTCGTGAATTGGCAAAACCCAAATTGGGCATCTTCACTTTCAGAAGTAGGTGAGTAAGGGAATAAGATTCCTTGATTCATGAGGTATCCTCTTTCTAACCAGTTGGCAAAATTTACACCCTTCTATTGTTTTCAAAACATTCAATTATTTTCTTCAACTCGTCATCCTTCAATTGTTCTTGGCGAACTTTTTAGGTGAGGGGTGGGGAAAATCGACGAAAACAGCAAGAATATCACAGCCTTTTTCTTGCTCTGCTGTGGGTCTAGACAATGTCCGCAATAAAGTTCGATCTTCCGGGAATGTAATCGATTGTTAGATTATAAGATTGATCTGTAGTGCCCATCTTGCAAGTCTTCCGGTGGGAGATTTCAAAGATAATAACCATATTTTAAAGGCTGGTGGTCAGAGGAAAAAGTCTAATAGTTTGTCCTTCAACGTAACCTCTAAATTTTCAAGCGCCCACACAACTGCAAGAGTTTTTCTTTCTGTGGTAGAAAAATTTCTGCCCGAGGACGAAAGTAGTCCGGTTTGCGTATTCTATTGTGTTCCTCATTTTTTTTCTCCTTGGAGTAAAACTCCCTGAGGGCCACGCATGGCATCTGTTCGATGGCAAACGGCTTGGTACCGTCAGCTGGCTTAAGGACGGGAGGAGACGTAGTTTTGATTTTTAGATCTCTGAAAGCTTCTTCTTGTTCAGAGCCCCACTTCCAAAATTGCATTTTTCTTAGAAGTCTGTTAGTGGTTTTGGCAATTTGAGAAAAGTTTGGGATGTATCGCCGATACCAGGAACAGGTTTGTACAAAGCTTTGACTTGTTTAATAGAGGTTGGGGGACGTCATACCCTGCAATAGCAGCGGTCTTTGTGGATCAACTGAGATGCCTTCCTTAGTAACGAAATTTCCCTAAGTATTTCACTTTTACAACAGAAGTTGCACTTCTCTATTTGCATTTAATTTAAACAATGAAAGACGTTTAAAAACTTTTTTCAGGTCAGAAAGATGTTTCTGGAAAGTTGGAGACAATATTATGATATCATCTAGATATGACAGTGCTAGCAATTGTTTAATCCTGAACGGAACTTGTCTATCAACCTTTGGAAGGTTGCAGGTGCATTTCGTAATCCAAATGGCATACGAGTGAACTTATAAATACCAAAAGGGCATGTGAAGCAGTTTTATCTTTGATCCTCTGCCGCCACTTTACTTGGGGTATCCTGAACGCAAGTCAATAGTCGACAAAAAAGGTGTTGACTTAGTTCGTTAAGCAAGTCATCCATCCGAGGCAAGGGATAACTATTGGGACGGTTTGAGCGTTCAGCTTCCGGTAGTCTATGCAGAGACGATGTTGCCATTTGGTTTTGGAATCAAAACAAGGGGAGAGGCGTAGGGAGATTCACAATTCTACTACGATGCCTTGCTGTAGCAGAGAATCTAGCTCTTTCTTCAACAGCTCTTCCTGGCGGGATTCATTCGGTAGGAGGCCCCGAAATTGGTGGATTGTTTTCAGTGTTGATGCTATGTTCGATAAATGGAGTAGCTTCTCCCTATTTCGAAGATAAAGAGTGATGATTTTAAGTAAGCTGTCCACTCCGCACGCTGAGAACCAAGGAGTTCTTGTCCTTCATCTTCTCGTAGTTGACAGTTATTTATCGCCACAGGCCGTACATTAACAGAAGTACTCTGATAAGGCGTCACGAAATTGTACGATTTTCGGGAATCGTCACAAAAAGTCCAACAGTTCTTTCGGAAATTCAGTACTATCCCAGCTTCAAGAAAGTCAACTCCAAGTAGAGTGGAGTTTTTTTTTGGCATCAGGCAATATTATAAAGGGGTTTTAAACTTTCTGCCTTCCAGTAGGACGGTTTGAAAGGTACGTAGAACTTCCTTCTGGGTAACGAGTCCACAGCAAGGATAGAATATGGACGTCTTCTCAAAAGCAGCTCCTTGTTGGAGAAGGATAGTATAAAGAGTTGCTCCTGCAATTGAATGACTTGCACCACTATCCGCAAATGCAGTTCCTGAAACTCCGTTTATGCTGATTCTGAGTACAGCATTTCTGTTCGAAGGAGAGAGACTGCTAACTTTCAGAATTCCAAAATGAGCTGGATCACCCTTTGAAGGATTGCAATCAGGGCATTTTGACTTGGTGTAGCCGGGCTTTCCACATCTATAACAGGACAGAGGATTTCGGCTTTCAACTTGAGAATGTCCTCTAAATGATTTTTTTGGTTCTTCCTTTGCCTTATCCACCGTTCTTGTACCGATTTGCTTATTTATTTTGAGGAAAAAATTCTTCTAGTCTGGTACAACTTTATGGTTCGACGTCTTACCTCGAGCATTCATAATCGTCTAATTTTTGTACTAACCCCAGAGGAGCTTTTAATATCTCCCCAGATATCCACGAAGCGTTTTAACTTCCTTCGAAACTCTTTTGTTTATCGGTAAGAACCAAATCCCTAAGGGAGTTAAAGTCTTTCACTTCTAGGCTATGTAGCCATCCTTCCAAATAATTATTTAGCTCGTACGCGAAGTCCTTCCACAAAGCGTCGGGTTGTTTTTTTGGGTGAGTGCTGAATCATTCGAAACGATTCAGCACTCAACTTGAATCGTTGGAGTAGTACTTGCTTAATGTGCTGGTAATTTTCTAATTTGTCTTTGGGTTCACGCAAGATAATATGAGAAATGTCGATAGGTAACATAGGTAGAAGGTGTGTTACATAATCGACTTCATCTATGTTAACTTGCTCACACTGCCTTTCAAATATTTTAAGATAGGTGGAAATATCAGAATTTTCCACAAATCTGGGTATGAGGTGTTGGATATTTATTTTTTCTGCGGCAGTAGCACTAGTGTTAGTTGAAGTAGCAGTCATGCTTAACTTCATGCGTTCTAGTTCTAAAACCAGTCCCTCTTGTTTTCGTTTGTAATCATTTTCCTCCTTTTTGTCACGTTCGGCCTGAACCCTAGTTTCAATAATTGTTTCTAAAAGGGTTTTAGTAAACTGTTCATCATAGTCTTTCGAAGTTAGGATTAAATTTTTAAAGTCTATTACTCTCATCATTTCTCCTATTTCGAGGCCTAATTCTGTAGCTAGTGTTTTTAAGTCATCTTTGCGCGCTTTAGCAAGATACGCCATTGTTTTAACTTTAGAAAAAAAGGGTCAATAATAAAGTCCGACAGCCACAAATTAAATGCAGTTAATTTAATTTTAAAATAGTTACCCTTTATAATTGAGCATCAACTAGTCATTAGAAGAACAAGAATTGGATATTCGAACACAATACTATTCAAAAATATCTTATAAATGTCTTACAGGAAACAAAATCTAAAGTTTGAAAGCAAAATGAAAATTTAAGTAAAAAGAAATTCTGATGAACTTAGTCAAAACAACATAAAAATTAATCCTTTGAAGGAATAAAATACGCTTTTAAAATGTTGTAGATATTTTGCAGAAGGCAAAAAACTTAGCTTTAAAAATAAAAAAATAATTCACATATAAAAGAAATTTGATGAAATTCAAAAAACGAAACAAAACCTATGAATGAATCTTTTGAAGGAATAAAAATACTTTTTCTTTTAATACTTTTTTTTTAAAAAAAAAATAATAACAATTTCTTTCTTTTAAATTCACAAAAATCTAATATGTGATCAAAATTCTTCAATATAGTTAGAAATAAAACACAGTAAACAACATTTAAATTCAATAAGAAAAAGGTACTAAACAGGAAATATCAATCTCAGTGACACTCTTGCGTCATAAGTGAATTAATGAGTCAGCAGTAAAAGTGAAAAGTATCCTAGATTAATAAATTTTAGAACAAACAGGGAGTGCTGTATTCTGAGTTCCAAGTAAAATGAACAAGAAAAAGAACATCTGATTTTCACCAGGCACGGGGTGAGAGACAGAAAATCGGGAGGGGGGAAACCCTTAGTAACAAAACGAATAGCTTTTAAAGAAAACAGGCAGTGAAAACTCAAGGTCAGAAGTGTAAAAAAATTTCACAAACAGGTACACTAATAGTCATAAATCACAGGCAGGGAGAAAATTGAACAAAAGTAGAAAGAGTTTTACTAGGGGAAAAAGGGAAATTTCTCAAATAAAATAGATTATTAAATTATTATGGTTATATATATGCCATAAAATACAAATACACAAGTAAAATTCAACAAAAGTCAAAATGAATAAGAAAACAAAAACGAAAGAAACTATCTGACGATCCGTGAAAACGAATGCAATCCAAAATTTCTAAATTTCCCGGTAGGAAATAAACATCCAACTTCGTAGCTGGCAGCTACAACTTCAGAAAATACTTTTTGAAATTTTTATGAACTAGCAGTTCAGAATATTGAGGATACTTGTTAGACTAGCAGTCCTATTAAATTAACTTCTTTCGTGCCGCTGTTGGGCGCCATTTTATAACGTGTACTCAAAAAAAACACCAGCGGCTAGCTCAAATAATTTTAATTGGTTATACTTAATTGAGCACACAGTTACAAATACATAAAATAAAACCCAGTTAACCTTATACAAATACGGGGTTGGTGAGGGCAGACATTGGCATGTCCTTTTTCCGAGGAGGCAGGCTGACTTTTGCACGTCCTTCCTTCCCCCGAGGTAGGGAGTCAGACTCATTACTTGTTCATAGGCGGAGAGGGCGCTCTATTACCATTCGTTACAAGACCACGTTAAAAACAAGCTGAATTTTACTGAATTACTTGCAAGGCCCTAGAAAAAAAGGGAAAACGGTATAGAATCGGAATCTGATTTAGATTTTCATGAAGAGGATGTTGCAGTTGGATAGTGGCACTTCTCTTATAGGAACTTCTCCAGACAAAACCAACGATCACGATACTTTAATACGATATTTAGCTCAGGTCCAGTAACCTTGACAGAGCTATTCTATCAGACACCGATAGATGCTTTTGGTGAAAGAAGGACCCCCTAAGCCGTTGACAGAATATAATTTTTTCCCCATGACGCCACCGGTCGAAGGTTTAGCTTATATTATTTTACCAGAATTTTAAAAACGGTGAAAAGGTTATGCGTAAATGGTTAGTTTATTCTATCAAAAAAGTTCTGATATTGTTTTTGCTGCAAACTTTTTGGCGGTGTGGTAGTTCCTTTTCCACAGAAGGTTTTAAAAGTTGGAAGCACATCGTTGAAACTTTAAAAGAACATGAAACATCCAAGAACCATAATCAATGCCAAAAGTCTTGGATTGAATTTAGTCAGCGATTACAATGCTGTAAAACAATTGACAGCGGCTCGCAAAGACTAATTATTGGTGCGAGGTGCTTCAACGCATTGTAGCAACATTAAAAATTCTTGCCCAAAATTGTTTAGCCCTTCGTGGTAAGAGTGATAAACTATACGATTCCAGTAATGGTAATTTTTTTGCAAATAATTCAACTACTTGCTAAATTTGGTCCAATAATGGGGGAACATTTTCGAAGAGTGCTAAAAATCAGGAAACTAAAAATACATTATCTAGGAAAATATTCAGAACGAAATAATTTTTTTACATGAGAACATTAAACTACAAATTGTTTATAAAATTAAACAAGCCAAGTATTATTCGATAATTTTAGATTGCACCCCTGATGCTAGTAAGATCGAGCAAATGACCTTTTTGATAAGATATGCATGCATAGAAAAATTTAATTCTAATGAAATTAACGTTAAAATTAATGAGAGCTTTTTAGGTTTTCTTTTCAGTTGAAAGATCGACTAGAAAAGACCTTTTAAATTTAATAGTTGAGAAACTTAAAAAAATGGTGCTAAATTTTATATATGCTGGGAGGCCTATGATAACGGAGCCAACATGAGAGGTGAGAAATCAGGGGGACAATCTAGAATTAGGGCGTTAAACCCACGAACACAATCTATGTACCATGTAGTAGTCATTGTTAAATTTTTATTAGACAGGAAAAAACATCATTAGAAACC
>BMAV01006136.1:165200-275581 GCA_019973955.1 Trichonephila inaurata madagascariensis | reverse complement strand
ATGAACCGTTTAAGAACGAAGTGAAGTATAATTGATATAAATTGCCAAGAACAAAGGAATAGTAAAACTAAAATACGCCTAAGCAAAAAATGCGTCGCAATAGAACTGAATTTAAACAAATGTAATGAGTTTTTGAAAAATTTCTCTTTATAAAAGGGGGTTAAAATGAAAGAGGTGGTTTCATATGTTTCGTAGAAAAAGGGGACATGCCCTTTGGAGTAGCCGGGAACCGGCCAATTTTGTTTATCTGCTATTTTCCCCACACAAAAACATTCACCCCTTTTTTTTCCAATAAAGTCTGGACAAGGGAGTGGTTGTTTCCCGAGGGATCGGTTTGTTGCTCTAAACCCTTCTCGGGTGAGCTCAGTTCCTTTGGGCATTCCTCCTCATCATCTCTCATCAATGGAATAAAAATCAGTGAGTTTGGCTTAATTAGTTAAAGCTTTTTATTTATTATTTTATTTTAGAAGAATTTTTTTACGAGCACAATGACAAAGATATTAGGGAAAAAGCAAACTTCTATTTCGTTTAAAATAAAAATTATTCTTCAGGTGGTTGATCAAAAACAAAAGACGAAAACGGAGATCTGTCAAGAATTTGGTGTTACTATAGTTTGTATAAATTTCACATTCTTGTGAATGTTTTTGCTTCATTGATTTTTATTAAATACATGCATATACACATATCTTTGTAAATAATATGTGCTTTTATATTGTTGAATAACGGTTTTTTTTCTTGTTGATGTTGTTGTTGTTGGTCTTTTCCTTTTTGTAATACTGTTTAACACGAAAAAATATTCCAGTTCCCTCAGTTTCGTGTTAAGCGATTTTCACTGTATTTAACATAAATCAAGCATTTTATAAGCACAGAAAAAAAATTTAGACCTATTAAACTTAAGAACAATGAATAACATTATGAATTGTTTCCTTTTAAAGTTTGTTATAAAACAAATAGTGACTTAGGTAGCCTAGTGGCCATGTTCATGAGCTTATGGCCAGCGTGTCATGAGTTCCAACCTTAGTGCCAATGAAGACTCGCCTAGTAGGACTGATGCATGTTAAATTTGTCATGGATCGAAGTCCTCCCGTTGAAGTGGTAAGGTAGTTTGGAGAGGGAGGTGCCAACTCGGGTGTCGTTCTCGTCCCTTGACCATGGTTCAAAATTACGAGGTCCGTTGTCAACAGCTCTCACAGTGTCTAAGAGTGAGGCGTTAATGCACACTCATTTTTGAACACGTAATTATGTTAAACCTAAGGAAATTCTACTTTTAGTCACAAACCGAGGCAAGAGAAACAATATGTGAATGTAATAAAATGTATCCTAAAGAAAAAAGAATAATAAACATTTATGTGGAATTTTATATTTTATACCTTCTTGTGTGATTTCTGAGAAAGAGTTATATTAACGTCACCCTCTAAGGCTGCATGGGCCCATACCCGAGTGGTCAAGGTATCGGATCTGGCGGGCCCTTTCCGAGTTCGACCCAGTACCCCCAAAGACCCGCCGTAGGGGAGGTGAAAAAACTGTTGGAGTTTCCAAAAGTTTCGTTGATGGTGTGGAAAAGGGGGGTCCGTTTTCGTCCTTCATTGACCGGGGTTTAACGAGGTCCGTCCCCAAAAAGTCCTCGTGCAGCTGAACACAGTGCGACTTTAAAACACCACCCGCGCCGAAGGCCAGGGGCGAGGACCTCGTAATTTAACCATGGTCGGGGTGACGTGGGCCCCAGCGGCCCCCTCCCTCCCCCACTTCCACACCACATCAATGGGGTTTTTGCTTCGACAGATACGGGATCAGTCCCATCCGCAACACGGATCTTCAGGGGAACGATGCTTGAACTCATGACACGCCAAGCACGTGTCCCTGGCCTTTATCTCTAAGTTACGGCGATTCCTCTGATTTCTGTGAGAATACTTTTATGTAATAAATACTCTTACGTATTTTTTTTATTGGGAACATTTATAATCTCATGCACCACAAAGTATCACACGGAGGCTTACATAGAAGTGGGGGCCCACATCACAAAAGAAGGATACAACACAAACATCCATGTCTTACCCGGGATTCGAACCCAGACCTTACGGCACGGCAGTCAGCGTCACTAACGCACTAACCACTATACCGGTTGGGTGACGACTACTCTTACATATTGGGAGGGATAAATGCAATTGTGGACAGATTATCAGTTTTTTCAAATACTCTTTATTTATTCAAATAAATATACGTCTAGGTTTGACAAGGAAAGTAGAATTTCTATAAAAATGTACATTAAATTTAGGAATTCAAAAATTGCCGGTAGATCTAAAAAGTCTAATAACAAAACTGAATATTTCTTTTCCTAAAATTAATACATAGATTGTTAATTTTGTCGATTGCCCCCTAAATTATAAATCTTGGAATTTTCCTCTGTAAATAACCTTCACAATCCTTCAGAAAAATCAATAAACCCACCCCTTTGTATACACACAAAGTGCAGCGTCTACAGAGAGTGATTCATATCAGACTCACAAGACACCGCCCAGAAGAAGAAAGATGGTCGATAGTGATTCGCACCGAGATTGACCTCTGATCGGACATGTTTCTCCACAATCATTCCTGGAGAGCCTCAGACAACAGGGCCGAGATATCGGCTGGAAAAAGATTGTTTGTGCCGAGGGAGGCACTGGGGGAATTGGAGCCCGGAGTTGGCCGGGCTTTTCACAGAATGATAAACAAGGAAATAGTTCAGATTTGAATGTTTATTAACGTTCTACTCTGAAACAACGTTTGGGAATTTGCGACCCCCAAACAAAATTTTAATCGCAATGGGGTTTTTCTGATGTTGCACTTTGAAGGAAAGCACAATGGCATACCTCGTAATTTTAAGCCAATCAAGTGACGGGGACGACATCGAAACCAGCACCTTCCTCGCCAAACCCACAAAACCCCCAAAAGAGGACGGAGTATTTAAAAAACTTTAAAAAACACTAACCTCTCTACACGCTGGAGTTTAGAGTCACTAGGTTTTGAACCCACGACTCAACACCATCGGGCTATGAAATCACAAACATGACTACTCGAATATCAGACCCGGTGGTGAATCAGTGAATGAATATTAACCGCACTGCGGCTACACGGGGCTTTTTACGTTGCAACTCGTAATTTTAACCAGGCTGAAAGACACTCTGAGTGGCACCCCCCCTAACTACCACACCACACCAACGGAAGGACGTTTGAATTTGGGCCCAATTTTAAGGGCATCGCTTTCCCACGGGGTTTTTAGTGGTACGGGGCTCGAACTTGTGACAAGCCGGGCCACACCCGATACCTTAACCCCCTGATTACCACGACGTTAGTGTTTATTAACATCACATCTAAAAAGGAACACGAGGTCATATACAAACATCTTAACTTTGAGCCACAGTCAAATAACGAGGACAACACCCGAGACGGCATCCTTACTCCTAACTACTACACCACTCCAAAAGGAGGAATTTGAGCCTCGACAGATTTAACGTGCATCCTCCCCCTCAACATGGTGAGTCTTTGAGATTATGCAAAGAGGCTCAAAGTGGTTTGAACTCATGACACGCCGACCATCAGCTCGTGACCCTTACGAAGGTACCTGATACGGCATCTCTTTTTCCAAATTTCAAAAACCAAATTTTTCCAAAAATCAAATTTTTTTCCCCATGGGTTAAAAGAAAACCTTCGCGGGTAGGGGGGGTTAAAAGAGCCGTGGGACCGGACCCAAAGTCGAGCCCGTGGGCCAAAAGCCCCCGATTAATATTTGGTTTTTGTGGCCTACGATAAAGGGTTTTTAGTTTCGGGAGGGGAAATGGGAAATTTTTTCCCCCAAAAAAATTTTTGGACCCCCCAAAATAACGAAGTCGCTTAAAAAAACCCGGAAAAATCCCCCCCGGGGGAAAAGTTTTATATAGATTCATCTTTTTAAAATACATTAAGAACCAATTTTTAAAAAAATTTTAAAACAATTTAAACTTTTAGATTTGGGGGAATTATTTCACACCTTTTTTTAAAATTTAAATTTTTGTTTTTTTTATAACCCCTTTCCCATTAAAAAAAAAAGGAAAACCGGGAAAAAAAAGAAAGAAGAAAAGGAATTCCCGTATTTTCAATATTAAGAAAATAATTTTATACTAAAATTAATGAATTTTAAAGCTTTTTTAAAAGCCAAAAAGTAAAAAACAAACATTTTTTTGAAATTAAAACAGGGGGGACGCGGACAACCCACAAAAGAGGATATCGAAGATGTTTCTATGAATTAATGGGGTTAAATTGCCCCCTTTGGATGAAACGCCCAAAACCCTCATTGCCCCGACGAGTTAGAAAAAAACCAGTTCAAGATTTTGACCACCAAAATGTTTAAAGGGAGAGAAAATTTTGAATATTTGAAATACTTTTAAAAAGGAAAAAAAATTGAATCACAAAAAAAAAAAAGGTTTTATATAGAAAAGGGACCCCGGAGGTTTTTTACGAAGAAAATCGTGAAATGTTTTTTCCCAAAAAAAAAGTTCGCAAATAGAAAAGAAATTTTTCGTTATAGAGGTTCGACTGTATTTTATAAAAATTTTTGAGAAAAAGAACTATTTAATAAAAAAAATTGAAATAATTTTTCAATAAAAAAAATAAATTTTTAAATTACACTGAATATTTTCCATCGTGAATCATAAAACAAAATTACACTACATACGTAAATCTTTGAAAAACAAACATTTTAATCAGGAAATGCATCCATTTTAGACATTTTAATTGTTCAGAAATATCTGATGAACAGATATCAGTTATAAAATGTAGCATCAGAACAAATACATAAATGTGCCGAAATTTAAAAATTGAAAAAAGAAAAAAAAAAAAAAAAAAGAAAGAAAAAAAATTTTTTTTTGAAAAAATTTTTTTTTTTTAAGAAAAGAAAATTTAAATATTAAGTTTCTTTAAACAATTAAAAGATTTTTAAGTAATTTGCAATTATAATATATATATTCAATGATTCATTATTTTTAAACATATTCACACAATAACTTCATATTGCCACTGATAAGAGCTCAGCTGTATCAAATATTGAATCGTTATAATTTTGTTATGTCAAAAGTAATATTTTAAACGTTAAAAACAGGTTCATTTTAAATTCCATCCGTTCTTCCCACAAATCCCATTCTATACACACTAATTTACCCAGGACTTTTCAACCATTGACCTCTAATTTCTCTTCATCTTTCCCAATCTCTGCGAGTTACTATTTCGGGTCTGGAGTGCCAATCAGCCGTGATTTGTCTTCATTGCCACACCAGTTGCTGGATACTCGATGATGGGAACAAGATACAATTTCAGATGTCTTTTGAAACAAAGTAATTTTCAAAGGGACTCATGAAGAGAAAAAAAAAAGATTTACTAAAAATATACACTACATGGAATTTGAACTCGTTTTTATGTCGTTAAGCTGTCTTTAAATTTTCAATAGGCATACTGGAGAAGAAATTTGTTTTTCTATAATTTTAAAAAATATTGTTCAAAGAAGAGAGAAGTATAAAAAATTTCTTTTTATATTTACTATATATAAAATATAAAGTATTCTTTAAGTGATGGTGACAAAGACGACACCCGAACGGGAACCCTACACTCCAAATTTCCACATAATGCCAACGTGGATGCCACACAACTTCGAAAAATTTATATATATATATATATAGATAGATATTTGTGTATATGAAATCGCATCACTCCACAACCCGTTCAACCGATCACTATGAAAACTGGCATGTATATATATATATTTGTGGAGAAGGTGTTTATGCTATTTTCTTTGTTGCAGCTCACCACCGGGGGCTCTACAGCATATCAGCTTCTGCACCGTTCACTCCATCGCCAAATTGCCAACATATTTGCCAAAAAGGATGCCAACTTGGCTCTATCACCAATATTTCGCTGGTTCCCATTGAATCTCTATTATAATATAAGGAACGGCGTTGCTTGCGAATATTACAATTTTAACGTAAAATAAATGCAACAGAAAGTAATATTAACGTATTACATATTCAGATAAAAATTATTTACCCTATTTTGTGCCTTTATTACACAAAATTTGTAACATTGTGTTACTTTTGGGGGAAAAAGGGAAGGTGTTCAAAAATTGACCCACCCAGAGTTACAGGATTTAAATAAAAAAAAATCCATTTTATAAATTTATTAGATCTCAGATTTAAAAATTTTAAAAAATATGGTTTTTGTTCAGCTTGATATGAAAAAAGTTTTTTTGTTGGGGTTTGTTTTTTTTAAATTCGTAAACAACTCATTAAAAACTTTTTTCCCCTTCAATCATTGTTTTTAATTTTTCAATTCCCCCGGCGAAGAAGGGGATACCAGCTGTCGTGTATAAAATTTCAAAGCAAAGGGTTTTCAACGGCACCGGGATAAAACCCACGACCCCCTAAAGGCCGTATAATCAACGGGGAGCGGTCGCGCGGGGAACAGAGTCACCCCAATCTCACGAAATTTTTAATTCGGGGAAAACTGTTTATTTTTTGGCGATGACCTTGCGGTATCCTCCTATATGACAATCTTCATTGATATCATACTTCTTTTTTCTCCGATTGTGAGTTTAGATGGACGACATGAACGAAGTTTGGATGTGTAAACTCCTGCAGATTTAAAGCTATTTATAACACACTGGATAGATGAATATTGTCGTCGAACGTATCTGGATATATCCCGACGACTTTTTCCATCTTCCCACATTTTCACAATGATTTTACGCTCACTGATACTAATTTCCTTCCTTTTATTTTCCGTGTCTTGAATTGCTACAAAAATGTAAAAATTGTTGTGTCACTTCTTAAACTATTTTACTGGATGTGACTTTATGCAAACACTCTGTTAACCTATACACTTGTTGATAAACATTCCAAGAATCAAGAATATTCAAATAGTGGGACTCTTTTTCTGCCTACTATTTATGAGCTTTGCTACAAATCTTTCGTTATCTCACGTAGTTTCACTTTAAAATTAACGAATTCTTGTATGCACAATATTTAAATAATAGTAAACAAATTCATGAAATTTTGTTAGAAAACAAAAATATTTCTATTAAATTTTACCTTTGCTGTATGATTTGTTATAGGTGAACACAGATATCTTCTAGTAAGTGTATATATTGGCAATATAAATACAAAATGTGTGTATTGCAAATATATTAAATATATATATTCATTATCCCATTTGAAATTAGAAGAATTATGCAAAATATACAAAAAGTTAATAACAGAGTGGAATAATTAAAGAAATATATCAATACAAGAATACGGGAAGGTGAATTTAAGAAGTGACAGAGCTATTTATAAGCTGTTTACAATTTATTTTCGAAAAGAGATATACGATCAGGATTTTAAAATCGCAGTTAAAAATACAGGTACTTTTCTAGAAATGAAATACTTCGACATACGTCTGAGTTTTTAAAATTAAATGAAATTCGAAGAGACTTTTTGTCATTGTTTGCAATTACGTAAGAGATTCATTAGAAGGATTTTAAAAAAACATTTATTTCTGATTTAAAAAAAGACGCATAAAATATTTATTTTTATTTATTTTAAAAGTTAGGTTTTAATATCTGGTAATGTATTTTCCTACCCCAGGATGAATAAATAATCAAATTATATGTTTATAATTTCAATTACAATCAAATCGAAAAAATATATCCATTTCAGAGATCATTAAATGATATTTCACTTTGATGTTTAAAAAGTGACTCCTACACATTTTTCTTTACATAAATTTCAAAATATTAGTTTTAAATTTTTGTTTCATATCGATTAAATCAATTATTTTTTTAAATCTTTCAGCTTTTATTTTGTCTAAAGAACAGGTATAACATCAGAAATCTTAAGAATTTGCATTAATATTTATATTAATAGTAAAGAAAAAAATCTCTCATACACAAAAAATTCAATTTCGCGTATTAGGAATTATTTAAGATAAAATGTCAGTCGGTCATTCAGTCAAGGTTTCCAGTGAGTCGTTGCATTGGAATCAATTTCCACTCTTTTGTAACTAGGAGGAAATGAGCTGGGCTTTGAAATGAATTACTTTCCAGATTCATTCCCAACTTTCATTCTACTCTTAGATGTATGCCTGGTACTAAATTTTAAATTACCATTTTACAAATTTCCACGTCTAGTAGAATTTCAAATCAAATGCGTTGATTTAATTTTTTTTTTATTAATGTCGCATTTTAAACTAGAACAGTGATTCTCAACCCCTGAGCCATGGCACTTTTGTGTATCATCAATTTTTGTAATTATTAATTATTGAAAAATAAATTCCAGAACCAAATAATTCAGCTTATAATTAATTTGTAATTAAGTACTCAATAAACATTTTGTTGTCTTTGTCGTACATATTATTTACACAGAAAATTATTAAAAACAATTTTACATAAGTAAATTTTTTTAAAACTTTTTATCGTTAGTGTGCCGCCAAATTTTTAAATTGTTAAAAATGTACTGCAAAAAAAGGCTGAGAATTACTGCGTGAGTGAATATTAAAATCGCACTGTTCGGCTACAAGCTCAGGTGCCTTTCTCTAGGGAGGATACTGGACGACAAAAATACTTGCGGGAATTGGTATCGCCTATATGGTGCCGAAATAAAAAGTGATACCAGCTCCAGGGGAATGAACTAGGTTGCAAAGGTAAAAAATACCATACGCAGCCCCATAAGAGAAAAAAATCTGTTCGGCTACACGAGGGTTTTTGGCGACGGACCTGGTAGTTTTGAACCATGGTCAAGTGACGAGGATGCCACCTGTTGAACTGGCACCCTTACCCCTCCCAAACTACCACACCAAAAGGAGGACGTTTGAGCTCTCGATAGATTTAACTTGCATCGCTCTCGTACACGGTGGGTCTTTAGTGGTACTGGGCTCGAACTCGTGACATTCCAACCACAATCCAATACCTTGACCACTGGGCTACCGTGGCCACATTGAGAATAACTGCACTACAGCTATTGGCAACGGACTCGTAATTCAATCAAGTGACGAAGACAACTCCTGATATGATCGGTTAAACACCATTCTACGACTAAGCCGGGGTGAGCATTATGTCCATCGCGATCAACCGGTGGAAGATTTTATTAATTAGTAATTAAATACGGAAATATTCAAGATTGACTGTAGTATACAGGCTATGTCTTCTACTGAATATAACAAAACTAACTTTAGATAAAAATGTTGTATCTTTTATGTATTTTGAATTGGTTGATAATAAATGCATCATTTGATATTATTATATTATATAATGGCTATTATTATTATATTTATGTTTTACGTTTTGCTTTGAACCCGGTTTTAAAAGTTTCAGTTTTTTATTTTAGTTCTGTAAGTAAGTATTTTTTTCGTATTTATTATTAATTTATAATAAATATTGTAGATCATTTCCTACTTCCCACACCTACGACACTGGGCATTGGTACACACAAGAATTTTTCAAAGGAAAAGGCGGGGTCGAAAGTTTACCATTCTCGTATCGTACTCCAATACGCAGCCAAACATATATTTTTAATTTTGTAGATTGCCCGAAACAAAAAACAGTAAAAACTAAATTACTAAATAAGTAATCAGCATTACATAAAAAAAAATATTGATAAAAAGTATTTAACTAATTTTTACGTATTATACATGGAATTATAATCAATCGAAATAAAAATCAAGGGCTGTGGGGGAAGGCCCGGATTAGTGTGCGCAGCTAACATTAAGGAAACAGCAAGAGGCTGAAAAATTAGAAGTAGTCCGCACCCCGGAAAAGTCTGCCCACCCCTGACTTAGAGCCTCGATAAATTTAGCTTGCAATCAAGTCAATAAGCAATCTTATGTCATACATATTTTGGTTTGGCATTTCTTCATCACCAAGAAAATGATAGATTTTTTATTTATTTTTATTTATTATTCAAATAGACAATAAATACATTATACCTATTTCAAGTAGGAAAAAAGACGTACTTAATAACAGTATTTATTATTTTAAACAGCATTAGAATAAATTTGATTAAAAGTCTTTTTATGTGTGGTTCAATTATAAGTTCAAATTGCCTCTTTTTTTTCAAATACAATTTTTTTTAATAGCTATTAAACTTATAACACCGTTTTTTTTCTCTTCATATTCTGAAGGCAATTTATAAGATAATAATAAAATAATCTTTCGCTGTATTAGCATTTAATTAGATCTTGGAACGCAAACTTGAGTTTTCTTTTTGTATTTTACAAACAATGCTTTCGTGTTTCTTTAACAAGATAGCCGCTAAACCTTTCTCTTTTCCTTTTTAAGAAACGATTATTAGTAAAAGTGATGTATAATTATTTCTGACGCAACTGTTTAAACCTTCAATTAAATACGCTTATTAATCATGTTTTATCTTTCATTGGAATATGATGCCATTGAAAATTGGTTATTATAATTCCGGTTAGAGTTCCGATCATTAAGAGTCAATATTAAAATGTCTTGTTAAGGGAATGGATGAATTTTGTGTGATGATTGGGTAAGGAAAAAAATACAATTCTCACTCCATGTTTAAGTAGATATTTTTTTACTTTGATGCAGTTGGAAGATAAATTCATGTACTCTAATATATTTACCATCTGAGCAAAATTAAAGTCTTTAGAACCATGTATTTCCCCCCTTCTTTATAAAATGCAATGTTTTTTTTCTTCTAATGGGGCTGCCATTAGTATTTAACCTTTGCAAACCTATTACATTCCTCAGGAGCTAGTATCCCTTTTTACAGCGGAACCCATATAGGCGATACCAATTACCATAAGTAAATTTGACGCCCAGTTTCCTCCCCAGAGGGGGCATCTGAGCTTTGGGGATGTGAAATTGTTCTTTGGATTTTAATTGTGTTGAGAGCACCCAAGCCAAACAGGCACTCAAGGGAATTTTTTTTCATGTATATAATGATACGACATGGCCGCTCCTGATTATCCGTATCATGAAAATCCACCGACTTGGGCCGCGGTCGAACCCGCTACCATAGGTACAGAAGGCCTGCGATAAACCAACCGCGCCATCCAGCCGGCTATAAAATGCAATGTAAGTTAATATTTATCAAAAAAAAGAAAATGTATTACTTTTTTTGCAGATATAAATTAGCTCATTTACAACAGATGTTAACTTGAGTGGGGTTTACAAATTTCTTTTATGCCTCTAAAGATCCACCGTGTAGAGGTCTGATACACAATAAATCCGTCGAAGCTTCAAGTACTCATATCAGCGTCATAGGGGGAGGGTATTTGGAGAGTAAGGTGCCAGCTCAGGTGTTATTCTTTTCACTAGATAGTGGTTCAGAATTACGAGGTCCTTCATATAGTTTTGAAGTGCGAATACCTCTCGTATGGTATTTGTAACCAATCGACCACACATACAAATTTATTTTTTTACACAATTTTCTAACAGGAATATAAAAACATAAATCTTCTCTCACCATATTAAAAGAAATATTCTGATTATAATAAATTATAGTTTGAAAAAACTAATAAACACGCTTTTACAGTTAATTGAACTAAAAAGTAAAAAATAAGTCTTAGTATAAGAATAAAATTATTAACGAGACAATTAATGCATTGTGATAAAAGCGTGGGGTGCTTGATATCAATTGTTACAATTTCTTACTAGTTTTATTTCGAAATGCAGAGTTAGAGTACAAATGTAATACAAAGCACCCTCCACACGCTTTTACCACAATGATATTAATTTTCGTTAATCATTTTATTCTTATATTAAGAATTATTTTTACTTTTTAGTTCGATTAACTGAAAAGCGTGTTTTTAGTTTTTTTAAAACTATAATTTATTTTTCATTTTTCAGTTCGATCTACAATAAAAGTGTGTTTTTTAAACTATCATTTGTTCATTGAAGAGTAAATCTTAAATGCGTCATTTTTTTTAGAATCTGGTATACCCTTTGGCGTTTTCGCTTTAGGGTTGCAACTTAATCTTTTAGTTGCTAAATCCGGAATGTGTGAGTGAATATTAACGTCGCATTGTTCAGCTACACGAAGGCTTTTGGCGACGGACCTCATAATTTTGAACCATGGTTAAGTGACGAGGACGACACCTGAGCTGGCACCCTCTCTCCTAACTACCACACCAACGGGAGAACGTTTGAGCTCTCGACAGATTTAAAGTGCATCGTTCCATTACACGGCGGGTCTTCAGTGGTACTGGGCTCGAACTCATGCATGCCTGCCATGATCCGATACCTTGAACCCCTGAACTGCCGTAGCCCACGCCAAATCTGGAAACAGGATGTGGAATTAGTCACCAAACCTGGAAATGAGAAATCGTTAATCCTGATGATCCTGATTTGGACAATTGAACAAAAGTATTAAATTATTGTGTTGTCATCGATTCTTGACAAGTGTGCGAGAATTTCGAATTAATCTGACCTTTTGAAGTAAGTAAAAATAGAGTTCAAAGATTCCGTTACAAACAAGTGAAGCTCATAAAAGCGTGTTAAAAACCAGTAATATCTATTCGAGAATAAATATATAAAAGTACTAGGGAAAAAATGTTCTTTTAGATTTAAGCTTAAAAAAAAAAATGAAATAGAGCCCTTTTTTCAAATCGAAGTTTACCGCTGAAATATAAAATCCTTCCGAGAATCGGAGAGTGTAACCTTCACTCGCATACACACACGTTTTTATAAATGGGAAGGCGCGAACACCTAGTTGCCTAGAGGTGCGGCCTTAATAATGGAGTGCCTCTGAAGTCTGTTGCATTTTGTATGATATTTTTCTAAACTGACATCTAGCTCTATTAAGGAACTCGTGGTCGGTGGTGCCATGTGTTCGAACCTAGAACCACTAAAGACCAATGCACGTTAAATCTGTCGAGAGCACAATCGTCTCCCGTTGATGTGGTGTGGTATGGTAGTTAGGAGAGGGAAGTGCCAGTTCAGGTGTCGCCCTTGTCACTTGACCATGGTTCAAAATGACGAGGTCCGTCGGCAAAAGCCCTAGTGAAGCTGAACAGTGTGACGTTAATATTCACTCTCATTCATTCAATCAGTTCTTTAAAGGAGAATTTTCAGTTTGGAAATAAGAGGTCACAGGAAGCTGTGACAGAACAGTAGGGTCACTAATGTTCAACTATTATAATCAGTTAGGAAAATGAGAAAAATGGAGAGATTAAAAATACAGGGTGCCCGGGCTTAAAGTATTCAAAAGTAATGGCTTATTACTACAGAACTACCCATCAGAATGTAAAAAACAGTTCATCCAAGGATTGGAAAACTCTCCAAGATTTTTTGGGTTTAGGCCGGAGGTGCGCGCATTATTTGGCAATCGCTAATAATACACTTGTTACACTAACTTCATTAGTAAAGATGTGAACGCCACAGCAAAAGGTGCAGTGCGTACTTTGGTTAACGGAATTTAAATCTGTCACGCGTGTACAACGACGTGATCGAACAGAATGGAATTTCGTTACTGTGTGGTTTGCGTAATAGACTTATCAGAACCCATACAAAATGAATCACGCACACGATCAACAGTATCTTCTATCACGAAAACTTAGGATACTTGCTAGTTTGAGATACCAAAGTTCCCGTCTTCTTGAAAATTCTGTCCCTTTGGTGGATAGATTTTGATGTCATAGGCTCGACATTCCATTCTGTTCAAACACATCGCTGTACACGCGTGACTGATTTAAATTCCGTTAACCAAAGTACCCACTGCCTCTTTTACTACCGCGTCCACATCTTTACTAAATGAAGTCAGTGTAAAAAAGTTTTTCGTTTACGATTGCGGAAAAATGCATGCACATGCGGCCGATCGGAGAAAATCTCGGAGTATTCCAATCCACGGATGAACAGTTTGTTAGATTCTGATGAGTAGTTCCGTAATAATAAGCCATAGCTTTTAAATACTTTAAGCCCGGACACCCTGTATATCGAAGTACAATTTTTCGTCTAAAATCCAAATCAAAATGGAGTGAACGGATGAAATAATAACGTCCTCTTAACCTAAAATTTTTCTGATCATGATTCAACGATTTTGCATCCTCATGGTCTTTAATTTGATAAATGGTCTTTAATCCTCATGACTTTTACATTTCCGGTTATTTAAGAATCTCTACAGGAAGATTCTTATCTCTTTAGTGATGCGTTGCCATCCAAAAAGTAAGGTTGTACCACTTTTTTATCTCTATTATCCCCTGTTGATTCTTGAGAATCGTTCCCATTTGGAAATTGACAATCGATGCACAAAATTTAAAGTTGGCCGTTATTCTGTTCAATGCTTTCAATCTGCTGTCAAAAATGAAAATCCAACGACTCTCACTTTATCTTCCTCATTCATAGCTCTTTTAAGGTGATTGAAAGCTTCTATTAGCTGTGAAAAACTCCCGCGTGCTTATTTGAACTGTTTATAATTTCAAATCATGCCTTCCTAGTTTAGTTGATTTATACATGAAAAATCACGGTCTAAGAAATATTTCTTGCACCTTGCATGTCATTCACCTCAGTAAAAAAAAATTACAATATCTACAGTCAATAGCACACATTTCAACTCACTGCGACGATTAGATTTATATCAAATATCATCCTTTCTGACTTAGAATCGGATTAAAATCTGGAATTTTAATCTGAAGTATAGGAATGTTTCAATGATTTCAGCCACACAAAATACCAAAATCGGTTTCACTTTTTGCTACTAAAAAAATAATATTTTGTCTTACTAGAGGGAGGGGGTGAGACTGAGAATTCATTAACGTCGCAATCTGAAGCTATTGGCGGAATGCCCAAAGGAATTGAGCTCACACGAAAGGGGCTTAGAGCTGCAAAACGTTCTCCCGGGAAACAACCACCCAGCGTTCAATTTTTATTAAACAAAATCTTAGTTTACAATTTTTACAGTAGCACATATTAAATTTACATATTACAAATTAAAGGTAAATGAAACAGAGAAGTATAGTTATGTAATTGCAAGGTACAAACATACAAAGCTGAAAATAATAATAAAGAACAAAGGATAAGAGAAGGCAAAAGAATATACATTATTCGAGCATCTTAGCAAATACACCAAAAGTAATAAAAATATAAAATACAAATGCACCGTACAAAAAAAAAAGGCAGGAAAAATTGGGGGGAAAAGGGGGAAAACCCTTGTGACCCACATAAGAGTTCCCATCCAATCCCATCTACGGAGCTTGATCCCAGATTGTAGAGGGGCTGGTCAAGGTATCGGATCATGGCAGGCATGTCATGAGTTCGAGCCTAGTACCACTAAAGACCCGCCATGTAGGGCAGCGATGCACGTTAAATCTGTCGAGAGCTGAAACGTCCTCCCGTGGGTGTGGTGTGGTAGTTAGGAGAGGGGGTGTCAGCTCAGGTGTCATCCACGTCACTTGACCATGGTTCAAAATTATGTGGTCCGTCGCCAAAAGCCCTAGTGTAGCTGAACAGTGCGACGTTAATAATTCACTCACTCACCCGGACTGTAGAGGCAATTTTAATTCATTGTTTTAGTTAAGAGAGAATGGAAAGATTTCTAAAGATAGATTTTGGAACCAGGTTTTTTTTAGCATTTTGAGATGGAGAGACCAAATGAAAATCCTTAGTCAGAGGACATGCGAACACATAATGGTCAGGAGGGCTATTGTCGAGAGACATCGTAATTTCAAACCATGATCAAGAGATGAGGACAACACCTGAGCTGGAACCCTGCTCTTCAAACTTTCACACCGCGCCAACGGAAGAACATTACGACTCTGCAGATTTAACGTACATCGACCATTCTACACGAAGGTTCTTCAATGGCATTAAGGCTAAAATTCTTGACACGCTGGCCTCGAGTTCTAGACCATGACCACTAGGCTACCACGGCCATCATATGCTTGTAAATTTCAACGTAATTCTAAAATAAGATAATGAATTTCAATGTTTAGAGATAGAATTAAAAAGAAAAGAAGTAATATAAAAAAAAATTAAGTCAATTCCTACTTAGATCAACAAAGAAAAATTTTATATTTTTGTTACTCTTTTATTAAATAGTTACATTTAATATAAATATGTACATACATAAATATGTATATACATACACTTAATCATAGTATTAAGTGACAAAATAGAAAGCGATATTCCTAGCAATTTTCCATTTTCCTTTCTATACAGGGTGTTGGACTAATTTTTTTTGTTTTGTTACTATTTATTCCTTAATTAAATTATTTTAATAAAATAATATAGTAAAAAATAAATCTCATTCTCAGATATTAGGTCATCCTAGGTAGGATTTTCGAACCCACGACCTTTGGATGAGAAGTCCATTGCGTTACAGGAACACAACGAACAATTTTCCTTTCTATATATGCTGTTGGACTATTATATTTTTTTGTTACTGTTTATTCATTTTTTAATTTAATTAATGAATTGACATTCGAAAAAACTGTATTAACGTCAAGTGTCATCCACTACAAGTTTTAAAAAATGTATTTGAACTGGAATGGATGAATAGAAAGTATTTTATTAACGATTGAAAATTTGCAATATATATATTGGGTTGGAGGGAAAGTTCTGTCGTATTTTAAATAGGCAGGTGATTTATAAAAAAAAAACATCTGGCTAGTGAGTCATTCTTGATTTTTTGTTTTTTAGATGCTGTATAATATAAAAAAGAGTCATTTTTACCATTCCATCATTTACTTGTAAAATTTAAAAATGAAAACGTGTCAGTAGATAAAGTGCATTTACGACACTGCATTTTGCATGAATCAAAAAGGAAGCAAGATCGGTTGCAGTAAAAATTTATGTGCGGTTTTGGAAAAGATATTGTAAATGTTCGTACTTTGTCAAAGATGATTTAGCAAATTTCTGCCGGGGAACTGAGCCTAGAAATAAACGGATCTGATGACCATCCAAGATCGATAAGATGTTTTGCGATCCATGTTGGAAAATAAATTTACATTTAGCAAGTCAAAATTGCAGAAGAGAGTTTGGATTATCATACAACTGTTGGGGATCACATTAAATCTCTTGGGTTTGTGTTAAAGTAATGTTTGGGTTCCACATGAATTTAAAGGAAGAATTTGTCATCGTGTAAGAATGTGTTCATCACATCTGATTAGACACAATGTGGAGCCGTTTTGGGCAAGCTGATTACTGGAGATGAAAAGGGGATTCTTTACGAAAATATTAAGAGAAAAAATCTTACTGCAAACCAGGAACATCATCTGAAACAGTTGCAAAACCAAGTATCCATAAAACAAAAAAGTACTGCTTTTGTTTGTGGTGGAACAGGAAAGGTCCAGTGTACTACGGGGCTGAAACAGGAAAACCATCAACGCGATCTCTACTGAATAAATTGGATAACTGCAATAAATTTGGGATAAAAAAGAATAAAACTACCCAAAAAAAAAAGGCCAGCATTAGCCCCCAGAAAAAGGGAAAAGTGTTCCACCACGATAACGCTCGACCACATACCGCAATGGTGAAAAAAAAAAAACCGAATACGTTAGGGTGGGGAAATCCTTGGTCATTCAAAAGTATTCAATTGACATTGCACCATCTGGGTTATTATCTGTTCAGATTCCCCCCCAAAAATTTTCTAACGAAAAAAAAAATGTTTTTTTAAAGTGTTTCTAAGGCAAAACCCCGGGTATTTTTTAACCCCCAAGGACGAGAATTTCTACAAAATAGGAATTTTTTTATGTTACCTGAAAGATGGCAAAAGTTTAAAAAATAATGGAGGGGTATATAATTGATTAATATTAAACACGTATTTTTATAAATGCATTCAAATGTTTTTTAAAAAAAAGACAGAACTTTCCTCCAACCCGAAAAATATATATATATATATATATATATATATATATATATGGAGAGAGTGAACTAATAGTTCTTCTAATAGTTCTATAAAACTTTTTTACAGTACAATCAAAATTTATTTCAAATAGTGCTTACATTCTACAAGTATATTATGTATTAAAGAAACATAAATATTAATAAGATAAACATATAAATAAATAGTTATAATTTTTCTCCATTCTTTTGAGATTTTTTATTGCAGGAAATTTTTATTAATCGTCGAAATAAAATCAGAACCATCGAACTCATCCGGTTTAGCTCATCGTCAACTTAGACGTAATTACTTTCCCCTTTTTCAAACAGAATTGTCTAAACGTGTAACAAACACAACCCGAGTTAAGATAATTTCTCACAATATATAACACATTTTATTCAAATCTTTTTAGAAATGAATCACAATTAAAACAATAGATTGTGAACTACATTGAATGATGTACAAATAAAGTAATAAAAATAATTTTCCCTAAGTTAAATTATAAAGACGCGGATTTATTTCTATTCATAGACAATTAAGTAGGCAAAAGGATCATAATTTTTTCAGAAATTACTCTGTAAAGTAAAGAAAGTGTTTTTTGTAAAATTTATAAATTAATTAATTTCTCCAAGGAAAAACATTCCACATGCATTAATTTAAAGAATCTCTTGGAATTCAAATATAGATGCTAAATACTTTTTGAATTCCTACTATTAGCTTACTCTCTCTCTCATATATATATATAATCTTGTTTAAATTTTCAATCGTTAATAAAATACTTTCTATTCATCCATTCAAGTTCAAATACATTTTTAAAACTTGTAGTAGGTGACACTTGATGTTAATACAGTTTTTTTTCTCAAATATTCATTCCTTAATTCTATTTAATTAATGAATAAATAATAACAAAAATAATAGTGCAACACCCCATATAAAAAGGAAAATCGCTTGTTGTGTCCTTGTGGAGCCTTGTAGAGTAGCATGTGGATAGAGCGTTGGACTTCTTATCCAAAGGTGGTGGGTTAGAATCCCGCATGGGATGGCCTTATTTCTGAGAATGTGATTTGTTTTTACTATACAATTTTATAGGAATAATTAAATTTAATGAATGAATAAATAGTAACACACAAAAATAATAGTGCAACACCCTATATAGAAAGGAAAATGGAAAATTTCAAGGAAAATCGCTTTCTAATTTGCCACTTAATATTATGTGTGATTCTGTCATGTATATACAAATGTATATCCATGTATATTAATTGTAATTATGTAATAAAAAGTAACTAAAATAAAATTTCTTTGTCGACGTATGTAGGAATTGACTTAAAAATTGTTTTTTATATTACTTGCTTATCATTTAGAACAGGGGTACTCAACCCCTGAATCAGTGTTTTCCATATCAGTGGGGTTTGTTCGCCTAAAATATTCCATTAATTGTAGTTATTGTACTTATCAGAAAAAGATATCACAGGGATTTATTGTAGTACTTAAACTAAGCAGCGATATAAAACACATTTTGAAACAGTACTTTTTGAAGGTTACAATCAAGGTCGCTCAAAAATGCATTCTTTTCTCAGAATAACGATTCAGTTATTCATACTGATTAGGAAAACGAGTTAAATGAGTGATTGGCGCACTGTTTTCCTCATCTAACGCTAGTCGTTCATAAGCTTGAATGGAGGAAAGATTTATAGAGTATTCTTTTCAAGTAACACGTAGTTTGGCGCAAATATGCTGTGAGATTAATTTTATGCAAAAATTATGCTAAATAGAACAGGTAACTGCTTACAAAACACAAGAAAAGATCACCAGAAGAGAAAATTATTTAACACAACTGATTTTTTAATTGCTTTATTTTAAATATCATTAAATTGAAATCCCAGACGATAAAATATTCCATAATAAATTATTTTGCAGTGGAAAAAAAACTTATTTAAAAAAAATCCATTATTATTAGTATTGTGTATATTTTTCTTTTTTATACGATAATATTATTTATAAAATATATCAAATTTAAAACAATAAGGGTAACAAAAAAATGTCTATTTGAATGTCTTAGAATGTATAGAACTTTTAACATTGCTGTTCAGCCAAAAAAGAGTTGCATGGAATATTTAAAAAAAGTCACAAAAATATTCTAAATGGATCTTTTTAACGGCTACATTGTTTGAATTGTCTTAAGAGAAAAGTTTTCTTAAAAAGTGGGTGTTTTTATTTTAACTTATAAAAGTGGAGATAATATTCTGCATCATAGTGTTCTTACTAGGAAATATTTTTAGAAGCGCAAATTATTATGGAATTATTATTATCTCGTACAATATGTAGGACATGTGTGTCTAGAAGAATTTTTGATTTAATAGAGTTTTCTTTTTATAGGTTACAAATGCATTGTATAGTAAATGACAGTTATATAGTGAAACGTTTCGAAGTTCGTACTTTATGCTATGTTAAATTTCACACAGCACTCTCAGACTTTATGAGTTAGAGTTTTGAGTTACATTTATTTACGCAGTACTATAAAGCTGTACGAGGGCTATTGGCAAAGGACCTCATAATTTTGAACCATGGTCAAGCGACGAGGACGACACCTTAGTTGGAACTCCCCTTACCTAACTTTGCCACCACACCAAAGGAAGGACGTTTGAGCCTCGATATATTTAACGTAAATCGGCCTCCTCTGAACAATGGGTCTTCAGCAGTACTAGGTTCGAACTCATGACATACAAGTCACGAGTCCGTGACCTTGACCACTAGTCTACTGTGGACTCTTCAGCCTTATGAAACAATGCCCTTTTAATTATTTGCTGTTCCTTATGCTACTCGATGATCGGTGTCAGATCGAGACCCACGATATTTTTTCGAAGCAAGGGGACTAGATTAAATTTGTCATTTTGGCTGCAGTATTGAGTCCCATGCAGTTACCATTCATTCCTTTTGGCTCCGTTTTTCTCCAGTTTTGAGGGACAACTTTCCGGCAGGTGTCCCGGGGGTCTACTAATACCAAGCTCTCCAGAGAGCTTACGGCTCGACGAATATTTAGAGTACCACCATGAAGCATAGGCACTATACTTTTATAAGCATCCATGCCTTCTCCGGATGGTTCTCTATCCTATACCAAGAGAAATCTTAAGTCACAGAAAGGCTTCTTCAGAAAGGCATATTTCTTAAAGAGCTTCATAACTTTCGTTTCGAACCAGAACTAATAAAATCTTCCAGCCCGACTGAAAGGTTGGACTTTTCACTTTCAACAGAGCTGTTCCATGAGGTCAGAAAGAAAGAAACAGATAGCCAAATCCTAAGGATCCTTTTTTTGGACTTTGGATATTTTATTCTCTGAGGATAAATGGCTATATGTTTTCACGGGCGGTTCCGTGCTAATAGTAATGCAGGTGTTGAAGTTTACTGCGAGTAGTTCTCCTTCTGTAGACCAATTTGAATTCACAGTGCTGCTTTTGATGCCGATGCAGCTATACGCATTGCTCTATCTCAACTTCTTTGCCACACAGATCGTGTTTCAAAGGTAGTTATTTTAAGTGATTCAAGGTCGGCCCTCCAAGCAATATCTGCCATCGAGGCACCTACATCGGTAGATATTCTAAAATGTCAACTGTTAATTGACGATTTACTTCAAGGCCATATAGACATTGCCACGAATATATTCCATCACTCGGTTGCATCGATGAGAATGAAGATTGCTTGGCAAAGAAGGGGGCAAAAATCATTCAAACCTCTAACAATAGAGTTTTTTTTATAGTGCTAAAAGAATCATAAAGAAGTACTACAGAGAACACTTCTGGTCAAAATTCAACCAAAAGAATAATCAAAATGTTTGGTTTAGCAAATTTCTTGATAATTCAAAATGGCCACGAGATAGAGCTGTGGCCGATTTTCGAACTGCCACTAGCCACGACTGTCGATCCAAGCATTTAAACATTATAGGCATTGCCCATTCCCTGTGTAAACTGTGGAACTCCAATGAAGAAATAGAAAAATTTATTTGGCACGCTGACGTGCACTCAGCTCTGGATCCATGTGGAGCAGATATTGAAGTAGCGTAACGTACAACCCCCCATTGCGGGGGCAGAGCTCTAGGGGGCCCAAAGCCTGGCCGACGCTAAGTACGTAAGATCCAGCTTGGGGCCCGAAACCTGACTTTGCAGGGGTCCCTGATATTCTCCGTTACGCCTCTGAGATATTGGGAGACTAGACACAAAATGTGTAATTTATAGACTATACTGTAGACTCGCGTGTCTTTCTTTTCTTCCCTTTTTTGTTTCTTGTTTTGTTTGCAGTTGTTTTGTAATCCGCCATTGGAAATTTTAAAAAATGCCTTCTCTGGGATTCGTACCGGTCATATTAATTAGTAGAGCTGTCTTTATACGATCTAGTCTTAAAAATATAATAACAAGCACCAGAAAATCAAAATAAACAGCTTTCTTTAAAAGAGATGTATTTAAATTGTTTCAATAAAGTTTTTTTTTTAATGTTCCAATGACGGATTACAAGACAACTGCAAACAAAACAAGAAACAAAGAGGGCAAATAACAAGAAACAAAAGAAACACAAATACCACACACACAGTATAGTCTATAAATCATACATTTTGTGTCTAACCTCCTAATATCTGTTTCTGCTCCACATGGGTCCAGAGTTGACTGCACGGCAGCGTGACAAATGAATAGCGTCCATTTCTTCGTTGGAGTCGCATAGCTTACACAGAAGATTCTGGACAATGCCTATCATGTTTAAATGCTAGGATAGGCAGTCGAGGCCAGATGCGATTCGAAAATCGGCCTCAGCTCTATTCGTGGCCATTTGGAATATCAAAAAGTTTGCTAAACCCCACTTTTTGTATATTCATCTCCTTGAATTTTGACCAGAAATGTTCTCTGTGGTATTTTTTTCAATTCCTACTATTAGCTCACACTCTCTATTTATTTATTTATCTTATTGGAATTTTCAATCGTTAATAAAATACATTTTAAAGCGCTCAATTGAGCTGAGGTTTTTTTATACATGATTATTTTGGATGACAATACAGTAATTTAATAATAATTAATAAAAACTAATTGATTAAAACTAATTATTCAAAGAATTACAAATATAGCCACGTTGGCATAATTTTTGGCGACTTGTGTAAATTTGAAAAGGTTTTTTTTTCTCACATTTTAAAGTGCTCATTTGAGCTGAAATTTTCTATACACTATTGTTTTGGGTAAAATACGATAATTTAATTATAATTAACTGACTGAAACTAATTATTTAAAGAATTACAGTTACAGCCACGTTGGTTTCATTTTTAGCGACTTGGGTCAAAACCTTAAAAGATTTTGTTCTCACGTTTTAAAGCATTCAGTTGAACTGAAATTTTATATACACGATTGTTTTGGATGACAATACGATACTTAAATATTAATTAATATAAATTAATTACCACTTAATGTTGTGATTATGTCCTATGTATATACATATTTATATTAACTGCAACTATTTAATAAAAAGCAGCTAAAATAAAAGTTTTCTTTGTTCATCTAAGTAGGAATTGAGACTTAAAATTCTTTATATCACTTATTATAATTATTTTGACAATAGAAAGGAACTCTATTGCTATAAGTCTAAATAATTTTTGTCTCTTCTTTGCTAAGCAATCGGCATTTTCCTTCCCATCAATGCGATGGAATCCATTGCATGGCAATGTCTATGTTTCAATAAGCTAAATATTAGAAGCAAGAGTTACTCGACACACACATTAGTCTTATGCAACTAATATAATTAATTTAAGAATAATCCTTTTTTGAGAAATGCAAGCACAGTTGCAATAATCATAAGATTGAATAAATAGAAGCTTAAGGGGCTTACCAGAGACTAAACAATTTATATCATATGATTCTCTTAATAATTTGATCCTCTACTAATGGAGAAACTATAAATGTACGTAACATCTGGAAACCTACAAAAGCTTGACACAGGCCTTTTTCACTCACACAAATTATACTTTAGTAAGTGTTCTTAAAAATTCTTAGTACCAGTATGATACTTAGTTTTATACCGTCGACCAATTTCAAAGATGTCGCCAAATGCCATGATGTACAACCAAAACTCGGAAACCATTCCCGTTTATATTCGGATATAATAATAGTGATGATGTAGCATTTGGCGAAATTGGTCGATGGCATAATATGTATAAACACCTAAAATATTTATTTGAATTATCGATTATTTGGTTCAATATGGATATTTTTATTTTTAAGATGTAAAATTGTAGATAGCAAATAGCTTGTAATTCTCAGAACATACATGCACAGAAAACAAAATCTGAGCAGATACACTGCATTAAAAAAATTTTATATTACATACGAGAAGAAATTTGGAAACCCTTTACATTTAATGTATACATCTCATTATTCTAAAAATCTTACAGTTCCTCTAAAAGGTGAGGATTTTAGTCGCACGCACTACGATAGTCCAGTGTGTGAATAAATGCTTCTAATGTATTCCTTTACACAAGTAATATATATAAAAAAAATTTAAGTCAATTACTACTTAGATCTACAAAGAAAAATTTTATTTTAGCTACTTTTTATTAAATAGTTGCAATTAATATAAATATGTACATACATAGGACAGAATCACAATATTAAGTGGTAATTCATTTTATTAATTATCATTAAAAGTATCGTATTGTCATCCAAAACAATCGTGTATATAAAATTTCAGTTCAACTGAATGCTTTAAAACGTGAGAAAAACACCTTTTCAAGATTTGACAAGTCGCAAAAGGGTCGATAAGTCGCCAAAAATGATATCAACGTGGCCGTGTATTTGGAATTCTTTAAATAATTAGTTTTAATCAATTAATTTTTATTAATTATTATTAAATTATTATATTGTCATCCAAAATAATCATGTATATTAAATTTGAGCTCAATTGAGCGCTTTAAAATATATTTTATTAACGATTGAAAATTCCACCAAGACAAATAAATAAACAAAAAAAAAATAAACAGAGTGTGAGTTAATAGAAGAATTGAATAAAAGGCATTCCTTTAAACACATTGTATTTTTTTTAAACGTTTTAAATTAATTTATCATTCGAATCGTCATTTTCTTATATTCATTTATGTAATTAAACAATATTTACTTCTAAATTAGTTTTAAAGCAGATGACTACAATTATAATATATATATATATATATATATATATATATATATTACATACACAACTATTCTGTATTAGTTTTAATAAATTAATTTGCTTGAGAAATGCTTAAAACTTATACAACTGATAGTTCAAAGGCAGCAAACAAATTAGATGCTTGTTAACAAAGTTGAAAAATTGCTCAAACAGAATTAATTAGTCGTGTAGATTTAACGTTAAATTCAATGATTACAATTACATACATCAATAAGCAAATATTACATCATTTCATTGATACTGAAAACTAAATAAAGGGAAAGAAAAACCTTTACTAAAAATTGGTCTCTTCTATCTATTGTTAAATAATTATATAATAGAACAATAGTTCTTCAGAAACCATGACTTTTTACAGTAACTTCCGCTATCCTGACATAGATTCAAAGATTTGTTGTTTTCAAATTTTAAGTGAAAATAAAATCTCAACAAAAGTGAACATATATCACTCACGACTACGCAATTTTTTATTTTCTTTTGACTAGAATTATTCAATTTAACAATTTGTCTTGAAGCTACAGCATTATCACATTAAATTAAAAAATTACTTATTGTATCTCTTGCCTAGTTTTTAAATTGAATGAATTAAAAGGACGCTTTTCAAATGTGTGGGTTTG
The DNA here is from genome assembly GCA_019973955.1 of Trichonephila inaurata madagascariensis. Taxonomy (NCBI): domain Eukaryota; kingdom Metazoa; phylum Arthropoda; class Arachnida; order Araneae; family Nephilidae; genus Trichonephila; species Trichonephila inaurata. Next base: position 249,957 of record BMAV01006136.1, on the reverse strand, counting down.
GGACAAATCACGCTCTAATTTGAAATACAATTACAAAATCAATTGATAAACAATTTTAAATCTGTTTTGATTCTTACATACTAAAGATAGTTTTTTTAATTTGCTTGTTAAATCATTGGCGCATAAAACTTTCAAAAGAATCTTTTATCTTTTCTTAAAGAAAGAAATCTCGCCTTTAAAATGACACTTAAGAAAACGCAAAAAATCTTAACCGAACTAATTCAGAAAGAAATAGAAAAGATCATGAAGGAGAAAAATGATACTATTAAAACTTGTAACGAAAAATTATAAAATGCTAACTACTAAGCATAAAAGCACATCAAAATACACGTAAAGTAAGAAACTTGCATTGCCGAAATTGGAATATAAACTTTACAGTTTTTCTGATTTTGTTTTATGATTTTTATACGACAAGAAAATATTTTAATACAAATTGATCCACAAATATATACTTTTATTGGTTTTTACGCACTATACCGTCGAACAATTTCACCAAAAGAAAAGATATCGCCAATTCGAAAAATGTCGCCAAATGCTATTATGGTTATTTATAGTGTTCGAACGCGAGCTGAAACGGTTTCAATTATAGGCTGTTTTTCATGGCATTTGATGTTTTTGATTTGCCAAAATCGGTTGACGGTATAATACGTTACTAGTTTTTTCTGATCCCAAGACAGCTACCACATATTATAAATTCAGTTTAAAGGTTGATTTGATTTTTAAGAAATTCACTATTAGAATCATTTTTTTAATGTAAATCCTTTCATTTCTAAAAGATTTTTAAATTGGAAAGCGTTGAAATGGACTCATTCAACATTCAATTGACTCATGTGGATTCAAATATTAAATAAAATGTCTCGGTCAATAAAGATAGCAAAATATGGATATTTCTTATAAATAGCAAGTAAAATAAAATGTAATACTGCACTAGCACTCGCCAGCCTGTGGAACATGGGGAAAAAATGTTGGGCCACCAATTGCATTCAGTAAGACAGAAATGTATATAAATAAATCTACTGGATTCAAACTTTCGATTTAAAAAGTTGTTAACAGGATGATACACATAAAGGCAGGGAGTACTATACAAAACATAAACAATAAGATTTTAACATAACATAAAGAACAAGGCCAGAAGCATTTCTATCTAAAATTGATATTTTCTTTATACATTGCATTTGCCATGAAAATAAAACAGCATTAAATCAAAAAATCTTTTTACAAGAAATACAAATGCGCTGCCAAATGATTGGAGATGATAATAATTCTAGCATAACATGTGACATGCTTCTCCAGTAATGACACAAATACAAATAATAGATCCTCTTATCCATAATTCTTTTTAATCAAAATTTAAGTAAGGCTATCAGTTATTTTTTTGGAAACAGACTGTTGTGGAAGCATTTAAAAAGTAACTCATCGTTACTTCATTTTGGATTGTAACTAAATAGAAAGACGTTTACAAAAATCCCTTGGCAACTAGTTGAAGTCAGTGTACTGCACTTAAAACGCACACGTGGATCAAAAAATGCAGTGACTACCGATGATAAACGACGACATCTTCTATTGGAGCATCAAAACAACTGTTTCCTCATTGGAATCTCTTCCGGGACGAAAGAACTCGCGAAGAAACAACAAAATCCAATCTCTGACCTTTGCAATCAGAGCTGGACATGATTCTGACTTATAATACTTGCCAAATTATTTTTCAGTCGGTTTGAGAAGCAGACGTATTGGATTCTATCCCATCTAATGAAAGGATTGCATTTGATATTTAAATGTAGATAAACTTTTGAGTTGAATATATATAACCCATATCACTATTCAGGATTTTTAAGGGCTCTAAGGGCTTTAAGGGGATTAATATAAGAAAAAAAATTTTTTTGGGATTTTTTTAATTTCCCCTTTTTTTATTGCTTTTAGCCTTTTTTAATTGCCCCCAAAATGTATATTAGGATTATTCTACGTTACTTATATGTCTTTATCTGTTTTTAACGAAAGATTTAAATTTTTTTTAAATTTTTAAAACTTTTCTGCATTCCAAACATTTAATTTGGCCACTAATACATCTAGAAATGTATCGTCAGCAGATCAAATAATTTAATGGAAAAATTTATGAGATATCATGGTCACATGATAAATACAGTCACGTGTTTCCTGCCAATCAGTTCATGTGTCTCACTGTTGCCAACTTCTACTTTATACAGAAATTTTCTGCGGAAAAAACAACGTATTTGTTGACGATGTTAACGTATATAGGTAAACAAAACGTATTTTATTTCAAAAAAAAAAGTACCCATATAAGATTTTTTTTTTTTTATTTTGAAAAAGTGTTTATGTATTAAATTTGTTTCATTACTATAGCAAATGTATCGTGATTTTTACTTGGAGTTCGCCTTTCTTATGAATTTTAAATTCTTTTTTTAAAAAAAACAGTGATGTAAGATTAATTTCATTAAATTATTTAATGCATTTAACACAAATACCTCTAACGGACTCTTATCCCTCAATGGCACTCGTCTTCTCCTCAAATTTGTGTTTATTCCCAATAATGTTATTGTTTACTGTATAATCCATGTTAGAGAATAAAAGTTTTGATAAATTTTTTTATGATTAAAAACTGTACTCTTTGTACACAATAGTCATTGAAAAAATGGTATGAATCAACACACTTGTAATGCATACAAATATTAAAATTTTGTCAATTACGTTCCATAGAAATTTAAAAAATTGACACTTTTTTCTTCAAATTAAAAATTCCTTAGGAAACTGCCACTAAAACTTCATAAATCTAATTAATAATATTATGGCAAAATAATTTTGAAAATGTATTTTGAATCCAATAAACAATATAGCGAATTATTATAATTGTTGATAAAAATCCCAGATAGTACTTATGTATTACATCGTGGACTAATTTTACCAAATAAAAAAACGCCAAAAGAAAATAAATGTTGCCAAATGCTGTTATTATTATTGAGTTCGAAAAAATGTGAGAGCGCTTTTCTACTATTGGCTCAATTTGTTAGATGTCATAACAGAATGAAATGTAAGATTCTAAAACTATTTCGCCATATTTAATTATTTGTTAATGACAAAGTAAAGTAAGTTGAAAAATATGCAATAATTTTTAGTTACGGCAGAGATTTACTGCAAACAGAAAAATGCAATCTTAATTTCAGAGATTGATGGAAATTAGTCTTAAGAAGTGGCGTAAAGTAAAGCTTTTCAGTTTGGTGTTTTTGTTAGTTTTGTTGGCAACTAAAACAAATCACCATACTATATATCCAACAAAACCCGTTAAATTTCTGAAGGTCAGCCATAAAAAAATTTCTAGAAAAGAAATAGCGTTTTTCGAACCAAAATATCGGTAAATTTGACGTGCATTTTATACTTTATTTTGCATAAATAGAGTATAGCATGTATGCCAATAAAGTAGGCTTAAATTTCATACACAACTAAGTATTGCTCTCTTTAAGTACACCCCACCAATAAACGAAAAAAGTAGCAAAAAAACATTACTCATAAACTTATGATAATGAGTTTCATTAACAATCGAGACTGTTTCAACAATCAATATTTACTACAGAGATTTTAAAAACAATGCGAGATGATTCCTTCAAACAATAAAACTGGTATAGTGAGAGTTTCTTGATAGTATACATCATTATCAATCATCAACCCACCTAGCAACAGTTGACAGAAGACCAGAACAAGTGTTTAACCACCCTTCCTGTTTATTAATTCCGGTCTTCTGCGATGCATATCGACTACAGGTATCCTTGGCTTTCTTAGAAACCAAGAAGACTCCTCCCAATCCACTACAACAATGAAGTTCGTGCAATATCAATGACAGCCATTTAGAAAAGCAAGTGGAACGAGTTTTCTTTCATTTCTGTTAAGAACAGGAATGTTTTTATTTTAATCGATACGGTTCACAGATATAACAAGCCTGGTGCGTGTGGTTTGTACACTTAAATCACTTCAAAGTTTTTTTTATGAGGAGGTTGGTTTGCTATCGTTTACGATTAACTAAACTCGAAAACAAATCAAGGCACTGTTTGTTTTTTAATCTTTATTTTACTTCTTCACTTCAAGTTCTTTGTCAAATAATAGAATGCAATTTGATTGTGAAAAACTGACCTGGTTGTTAATCAAGGTATTAAGAAACTAGAGTGAGGTTTTGAAAGTATTATTCAATTATTCTTTCGTAGATGCAAATTTATAATTCGGATATAAATATTTCTGGAAGTGTTCTAGAATTTAGAGGTCACAATGATTAAAACGGATTCGTTTGAAAATAAATTAGATATATTACTTAAATATCCAAGGTTTTTTTTAAAAAGCTTGTTATGAACGTTTGGTCCAATAACGTTAAAGTATAGAAAATTGCTTTAAATTCGAAGAACACTTTTATTTTTGCTAGGCTTAGTTGCACTAACATAAAAACGTTGCAACTAGTCAGAAGCCAAAATACGGACTGTTGCCAATCCGGTAAATTGAAGGGTTACAAAGAAATTGCTTCCAGATTTACAAGTATAAATATAAATAATGTTAGTTTACATAAAATACAAAATATAGTAAATTACAAATGCCTTGATATAAAATTATGAGATACCATCTTAAAAATTTATTATTTTTCAAATTATAATGTTCTATAATTTTATTACAACTTTGTTTATTAACTCATTTGGCTCGTGTATCTTTTAGTTGGCTACGAGTTGAACAGTTGTTTTCCCAACAAACTCTTTAGGTGTTGAACAATTTTGTAATTTAGATAAGGACACATTCCTTACCAAACGGAAAAGATTCTTTTTATAAGAATTCAAATAATGATGTTAACTCAAACTAAACTTACAAACTTCAGGGAATACTTCAAAATATATAAGAAATTATGTGAAATTTGAACTTCTAATTTGTATTGTTTTCAATCACTGTTCTCACTTTGCGATTATTTCATTTAGAGCTTTAAAGATAGTGAAAAAGGATCAACTTATAACCCCTCACACAGTTACATGAGCCAATATGGTTTAGTACAATGGCTAAATGGCCTTATTAACAGATTTATCCTTGCCCAATAAACTAGTGTCTTTTGAAAAGAAAAACTAAACTGTACTGTGTTAACGAATTTTATTCACTAGATTCGGTTATTCAATTAGATCAGAGGTTCCCACACTTTTTCATCATAGACTCCTTACTATGTTTTATGGTTTGGGGTAGACCTATGCTTACCTAATATTGAATTTTCGCAAAGTTATCAAATTAAATGCCTTTTTGACGACTGCTATCGAGCTACTTATGTTTGAAAATTTAAATTTCTAACTCTAATGAAGTATAGTGTTTGAAACTTAAGAAACACATTGCTAATTAAAGTAAATAACATATAAAATAACTGACCAACAAGCAAATGTTTGTAATGGAAGGGAGAAATCTGGTCCTTTAATACCAAATTTTCAACATTTGGCATCAATCTTGTCAGATTTAACGTTAAATCCTTAAGTTAGTAGAGTCCAGTCTTTTTTTATTTATATATATATTTATATATATATTTATATTATTCTGGAGATTGGCAACCACGCTGAAGCTCCTTCTCATTAGGAAAAGCTATCAAAAACTTTTTCACAATACTCCATAATTAGGAATAAATAACAAGTATGTCTTTTTAAAACCAAAATGCTGACATCCATTTCTAAATTTTACTTTAAGATCTTCGCAACTGCCTTTCCCTATCAGTTCCTCTTGTAATATGGCGGTTTCATTTTTTTTAATGCGACTTAAGAATTTATTGCATACTGTGGTAATAACCATAGTTAAAGCATTTTCAAACCTAGTTTCAAAATCATTTAAATGTCGAACGTAGGTTAAAACGTCATTTTCCTGGCAGAATGTCTGTGGCCTATTGAGAAACTGAGAAAATTCGCGACCTCTAGTATTATACTTCTTTAGCCTAATTCTGGAAAGAAACGCTGAGATGGTTCTTGTTTAAATAAAATTTAGGCTTTTCCCTTGTAACTGCAAATTAGCCTCATTAAATTTTGTAAATAAATCTTTTAAATAGGTAAAATTCGCTTAAATTTTCTTTTAAAGTTATAGTCACGATCTGATTTCATGAGACCCCTGTGAGGTTTCTATTGCAGACCCCTCTTTACACCTCATGGACACCCAAATTATGTTTTTGTTGATGTGGACCCCTTGCAGATTTTCATAGACCCCTTTGGGAATCACTGCATTAGATTATAAAGCCAAAGAGGAAGGGGAGGGGGGTGTAAAATGCGGCGATTATTGGAAATTCATTGGTTGGTTACCTTTGTAAAAATCTATCACGAGGTTTCTTAGTAAATATTAAGCAAAACATAAAAAGTGTGTATGCATACATTTTAAATTATTTACTCACCATATATGTTATTCAAATTATATTAAGTAGCGACGCGTACCTTAAAAGTGACATTAAATAGATAAAATATTTTATTAACTCTTATCAAATCAATAAAGAACCACGGTCAAATGATCTACAAGACCCATAAATGAGCTGATATTCCACTTTTTGACGCTGAACCACCATTTGTTTACTTGTTATATGCACTCTACTACTTTGACTTCAAATATATGTTTGTTGTTGTACTGTGCGTAGAATTCAGATGGACAATGAGCCTGTGTATGCAAATTTTTAATGTGATAATTTATATAAATAAATAAATAGTTCTTTATTCGAGATAAGATTCTCAGTGAGTCATTAAAGAACATCACAGAAAGCAGGCGTCAACTATAACACAAAAATTTGAATAATATGTTGATCAATTTATCAGTTGCTGTCAAAATTAAGGAGCTAATTTGATATTGGTGCGCTACACTTTGTAGGCGTCATATTGTAAACTGATCGCCTTAACTTGTCAACATTTTACAGCTATTTCGGGGGAAAATCCGAAGCCTACCGAAGTCAAATTTTTAAAAAATTGTAATTCAAGTTTATCTTAATTGAAAGGGTATTTGACACTTTTTCTCTTAAAGGAATACTCAGAAGGAAAGAACAAATAGATTTGATAATTCGAGAGAAGATTTACGATTGTGCCACAATTTTAGCACAGAAATTGGAAGGAAGATTATTCACAATAATTTTTTATTTGTTTCTGTTTTCTGTTACGTATAATTACTGGCTTAAAATATAATACAGGTTTCAGGCCAAATGTGGCACTTTTTAAATCTGATAAAAATTTTAGGTATTTATCATTTATACAGACCTGAAGTAGATCACGGCAGCAAATAGAAAACAAGCCAAATTCTGACTCATTATAGTTGCTAATATTATAAATATTTGGCACTTTTTAAAAATATCAGGTAGCTGATATACATAGAAAACATCGTGTTATCAATTTTACTATCATTTCTTCTCAATTAAATTCCCCCAAGCTAGATTTTTCTACCATTTTGCTACAATGGTGAAAATCTAGAAGCTCTGCCATTTTTTTTTTTCTCCTTCTTTTCTCTTTTAGGAGGGAATTTTGTCGCGACAGCTTTCTTGTCTAACCGAAATGGTCCTACCGTAATGATGGAAATAGGTAAAAGTACTGCTGGAGGTAACTGTCGTTGGTTATCAGTGTATTTTAATTAACGCGTGGTTAATTGTTTATTGGGATCTTGGTTTTTACTTACAGAAGCCCTACGTTTTATTTATGCCCGGGCTAACTTCTACGTCGAAGGACAAGAAACAACTTCATGTAGACTCATAATATCGCCAATGTTAGCGTTGGCAACAATTCGGAAAACCGATCGCCAAACCAAGGTCCTTATAACCGATAAGTATCCAATTTTGTTTCACAAACATGCGTGAGTTGTTTAAATTTTTTGGTATTATATTTTTTGAAAATTCTTGCCGACTTTTATTAAAATTGTCAAAAAATTACGAAAATAGCCAACCTACACATTATACTTCATTTTAACCTATAAGAAGTAAGGTATCAATTGGTTAAAATTCATATGCATTACTAAAAATTATGTAACTTCACTCAAAATTTTATAGAAGAGTTTTGTCTTAAAAATAAAATAGTTTAAAAGGTCGATATAGCAAAATATATCAATGGATATATGTTACTGATAGTAGTTACAACAAATCATTACATTTTCTTTTAATTAATCGACCCAAGAGATCATGTTTCATGTAAAAATTATTATAAATGTAGGATATTAAAATGACTGCACAGTATAGTAAACAAACAGTATTTTATAAATAAATCAATTAAAAACTGCTGACAGGAATCCACTACAATTAGACCTTTATTATCTGTTCCACAAATAGTTTAGAAAATTCCTGCATTTCCAACTGTTTTAATGAATTACGTAGAATGTATGGAATCATTGCATTAAATATATCAAACTACAACTAATTTTATATACTGATTTAAACTATTAAACAAAGAGTTGCATCGAATATAAGTAAGCAAATAGTATCATTCAACAACAACAAAAAAACATAGTTTTTAGAACAATACATCTTAAATCTGTCAATGGTAAAAATCTAGAAGATGATATGTTTGTAAAATATTTTAATTACTTTACCAGAAATTGTATGTAAAGCTCTAAATATGAGCATAAATTTCTCCTTCCAAAAGGTTACGAGTTTTTTCGTTCCAAGGTTGAGCGAGGAAAAAGCAGTGCGTATTTTCTACCCTTGCATACTAAATATAAATATTCATTTCGTGAATTTTATATCATACTGCATCACACCCAAGGTTAAAATCATCTGTAAAGATGAGAATTCAACCTAACAGGCCTTCTTTAAATATTTTGTAAAATAAAATAACCCATGTTAGTATTTTTTCAAAGATGACATTTAGAATATTATAAACAAATGCTCTAAAACAATGATCGCCAAATTTAGAGCTTCGTGGACTACTAAATGCATAATTTTATATTTGGTGACCCACTAATATTATTGATCAATATGGCGGTCCGCTGTAACTTCGGGAAAAGGAAGAACAAACCGCAACCGAAGGCAGTATCACCAAATTGAAGTGTTACGCCGTCAATTTATCATGGTTGCAACGCTCACTTTCAAATGCCACTAGGTACACCTAGAAAAGTAGCTGAAAATTCGTTCAACTCAAAAGGAATTTCGTTAAAAGTAGTTAGGTGATTTTTGTTTTAAACAAAAATTACACATTCAATGTACCACTATCTAATGTAAATGTAATGTGAATGTGAAAAATTACATTCAATTTAGGCCAGCTGGATGGCGTGGTTGGTTTGTCGCTGGCCTTCTGCCCCCAAGGTTGCGGGTTGATCCTTGGAAATTGGTGGATTTCGTCATGTTCAGCAACGAGGGCTGGCGGCCACGTCAATTTTGAACCATGGGCAAGATCCTAGACAGCTGATGGTCTTAATCACTCAACGGTGAAATTGCTAAATTTAACGTGCACGCTGCCCTCACGGAGGGCTCAGGATTGGCTTCCCTCTGAAGGGCGGTCATACCTTAACCACTGGTCGGCGATTGGTATCCGGGCCCATAGGGCGCTTCAGTCCAAAATAGATAGCGCTTTGGTCATGTGATTATACGGCAATGGGAAAAGACCCCAAGTCCTGTTTGAGCCTCGATGAAATTAAATCCTGTCATGGGGCATCATAAGCTTTAGTTGCTTCTCTTTAAACGAAATCTTTATAAAAATATAAAAATGTACTCACTTTTTCTGTTGGGCAATGGTAAAAAATTCCTTTCACGGGTTGACGAAAATAATGTAATTTTTCTGAAAAAATTTTAAATATATATTTTAAAAATTTTTTTTTCGTTATAAGTTATTATTACTTTGCATTCTTAAAATTTGGCTTAAATAAGATATTTCTTCACTTTCAGTTCACTAAGGCTTCGATGATTACCTCGATGGATTAGTTTAAGATCAGATATTTATTATTATATTTATGTTTTCAATTAGAAACTATTTCTAGTGAGTTATATTACAAAATTAAAAAATACAACCTCAGACAATAAAGTTCGGTGAATAGTCCTGCAACATTAATGTAGAGGAAATATTAGCGAAAGTTACGTTACTAAAATAGTCACTTCCCATAGCTATGCACCACTGAGATCTGCTATGCATGTCATTGAAACTTTGCAAGAAGTCTTTTTAGGGGGGTGCAGTTCAAAAGCCTTGTCACGTTTCGTTGGATGTTAGGAATATCGTCAATATCAATAACACGTTTTTCTCACCTTTAGGTAATTTTCCACGGTTTTAATCAAGTTTTCATCACTACATGCGCACAGTTGATTGACGATCTTTGTGAAACTTTCCTACTTTTCGAAAACTCCGGCGCACAACCACCCCTGAAAAGGTAACACCTACTCCTCTTCATGGACATGCTTGACCTTCATAAACAAGTACCAGCATCGCATTAATTTCTGTTAGTGTCTTGCCAAGCTTAAAACAAAACTTTAAATTGACCTTTTGTCCGTTCATTTTCCTGTTCTCAGTTAAGAACCAGCGTACGGAACAAGCACTTTGTAAAACAAATCTTACACAAAACACAAATGACTTTCAACTGAACAACGGTAGAGGTAGATAGTCAACACCTACCGCTGCGCATGTGCAGTGTTTTGTTTCGACAGTGTTGCCACATATCGCCGTTTTGACTTTATTCACCAAACTTTATTGTCAGAGGTTGTAATTCGAAAACATAGAATGTCCTTATACCAATTCAGTTTTTATATTTGATAATGAATATCGCTAATTATTTCTTTTTAAATCGAAGATGATTCGGAAACACAGAAATTATTTCTTGCTCTTAATTTTCACATAATTACTTCAACGCGAATTTTATTCCTGCAAAGAAAATTATTTGCAAAGAATTTCCTTATTTTTAATTTGCTATAAAATCTACTCACCAAACACAACGAGTTCTGCAGTGTAATTGGCGGAGCCTGCAGAATTCATTACAAAGCAAGAGTAATTTCCACTTCTCGAACTGTCCACGGATTTTAAGTAGAGCAGAGAATATTCCTCAAATGTTTGTATCCTTGTCAATGGTTGGTCAGCGAGAGGCTGACCATCTTTGGCCCACCGGAAAGTAAAGGTGCCCGAGCCATCGGCCACTGCACACGTGACAGTCACAGACTGACCCTTGATGACATCATTCGGGAAGTTGAAAGGTTGAATGAATGGAACACCTGGAAAAAAGGCAAAAAACAATATGTTAAGATTTGTTAAATTTTATTTCATTACATTTGGGGATTAAATAGTTTTAAGATAAGACTAGTTTAAATTTAGTATTAACATTTTTTAAACAATAGTCTAAACAATTCAAGACAAAACATATTTAACGATTCGGAATCTTTATCAAAAAAAATTAAGTTTTAATTCAAATATTACTTTATATATATATATATATAAAGCGTACATATATAAATATAAATATATAACCAACAAAACTGTACCCTAAAAAGTTTGAAAATAAAAAATCCATTATTTAATACGTATAGCGAAAACATTATTTTCATCTAAAATACAAATAATTTAGTTAAAAACAGCTAGTATGAGATAAATTAAATAAGGTAATAGAAGTTAAATCGGAGTCTTAGGTAATTCGGAATTTTGTCTGCAAATTCAAATGAAAGAATTTTCTCGGTAAAATTACACAATTCTAAACTTAATAACAATAATTATATTAAACAACTTTCATGTTTCAATACGTACACAATCATACGGAGAAGGGAGGGAGAGAGAGAAGACACACACACACACACACACACACACAAAAAGCAATCAGGGAGAAATAACTATTTTATGGTGGAGTGAGTGTTTCTTTACGTCGCACTAAAAAAAAAACACGAGGGCTATTGGCGATGGACCCCGTAATGAGAGACGAGGATGAAACTTGAGATGTCATCTCTCTCTTCAAACTACCACACCATGCCAGCGGAAGAGCCTCGACAAATTTAACGTGCATCAGACACCCTTAAACGTCGCTACGGCTCGGAATTCATGACACGTTGTGACCTTTTTCCGCCACACAGATGAAAGTCGGCTTTTTGTGGATAGGATAACCACGTCTATGAACACGTGCACCCTTAAAATATTGCAAGGTCTTGTCTTTGGCAATAGCGCCGGCAACCTTTGACACTGTGAGAAAAAACCCCACTCCGTCCACGAGCCGGATGTAATCTGAAGAAAAAGGCCAACCGCTACTATACCTAGAGCCAAAAAAGGGCAGAGAGTGTAGACAGTTTGAAAACTTTGCTGAAGACGGATGCAATCTTCTCTCACAAACAGAATTTGAATTCTAACGAACGAAGCAATCCTTTTAATAACTTGAATTTATATACTGTAGTTAATAGCTGTGACGTAAATAAACCAAACATTTAAATTAATAAATATCACGCTAGCATTATTTATCTCAAACGTCACAACGCTAATTCAATTCGCTAATCACGAATTCGTGACCATAACCACTAGACAACAGGAATCTGCAGCTCGCGAGCCTGCAAGTCCCCCATAAATTGCTAATTATTTGCAAAATCAAAAAACACAAATAAATACATCTAAATACATATTTTCTGTTTCTAAATATAGATAAATTGTAACAGTATTTCACCAGAAACACAAAATAGCTCTAATCCACTTTACAGTGTTTATCAGTTCCTTTTGTAAAGAGTTGCGTTTTCGTAGAACATGTTGAGTAATAGTTCTCAAAGCACTTGTCTGTTGTCACGAATTTATCTGAAACAAATGTTTGCAGTTTCCTCAAATAAGATGCCCATGGAATGCATTTCATGTTCCGTAGTAATTTCCGAAGGAATTCCAAGTGTTCCCTTGCACTATAGGTGAGTCAATGTTTTTCTCGTTAAACGATACAACGAGCTAAAATCATGAAGGTCACATGATAAATGTAATCACGTGTTTTTCATTGAGTTCAAAGCTGACCATAGACTTGTAAGTCCTCTCTCTGAAATCCAGATACAGTTTCAGATTTAATAATTGGCTAAACATGTCCGAGTCAGTGGCGTAGCCACTAATGGATTAGGCCAGGGGTGTCCAACACGCGGCCCACGGGCCGCATGTGGCCCGCCAGTACGTAAATTGCGGCTCGCCGACTCTTTAAAAAATTTTTTAAGTATCAGGTTTTTAAAGTTTTTTCATTTTGAAATTTATTTGAGGGAAAATATATATAAATCTACAATATATTTTCCTGTTACTTGTTCTTGTTTTAAAATAAATCCTTTTTGATAATGGAAATGTCCTTTAGCTTAAAATAGATTTATATTTCATCAAACAGTTACATTTGAGTTTACTATAATAAATTACTTTTTAATAAATTCCGAATTGCGTTATGCATATCCTTTACTCTATGGATGGTACATGATTCTCTGTGTGAGCGAATTTCATTTCTCCTCCTTTTTTGTTTAGAGTTCCCAAAGAGCAAGAGGGCAGTCAGAGATGTTTTTTAAAGTTTAAAAAAATATTCAGGACAGTTAAGATGAAGGGCAATGTATTCTTAATCGTTTGCGAATGACAGCACAATCAAATTTCAACAATAAGTAACGAAAGATCAATTCAAAAGGAACACCGTAATTTTCAAGAAAATGACAACTGTAATATTTTAAACATTATTTGATCATTGCATTATTATATTATCTATGTCTGTATGCATGAAAAATAATGAAAACAAAAATAATAATTCACTCTGTTTTAAATTTTCACTCCATTAAATGTTTTTTTTTGTTACCAAAACTGATATAAAGGTACATATTTTTATGTGTGTGCGGCTCGTGAGATAATGTTTTTCCTAAGTGGCCCGCGCGCGAGGTCATTTGGATTGGACATTCCTGGGTTAGGCGATGCCGTGCACCGGAGCCTTCGGACCCTGACTAACAAACACGCTGAACTTGCAATCATTTCTCCCACATTTAAGATAAAAGGTTGAAATATAAAATATAAAAGGTTAAAACATAGCTATAATCAGGGCATATCTCAGTTGAAAATAATTTCGAAACAATACGGAATTCCCCCTAAATTCTTTCCTTTGTTTGTATAGTGTTGCGAACTTTACTTATTGAAAAGTTTATTATTTTTCAATTTTTTATTTTCTAAGTATTACTTGAAAATAAACGTGAAGTTCCATGAGAAATCTTACCACATACATCTTAAAAAACCTACACAGCAAGTTATTTCCTCTTGGTCATTTTAATTTTAATGTGTGACAAAATGATTCGTAATAAGCTCTTTTCTTGTTCCAGTATTTCGCAATCTAGTATCTGCAATAGACTGATGTAATTTTGTCCCCTCTCCTCTGTTCTTTCGCAGGGGTGTTTTTTAATAATGATAATAATGATTATATTTTCATGTTCATTCATATTTTTTGTATCATTTCCTGTCTATCACGTGTCAAATCCAACCTGGGCAATCACTTAAGTCCACACTAGAGAGAGAGAGAGAGAAGAGAGAAAACTGATACACTACATGTAAGTATACTAGTATGTAGCCTTGCTTTCCTATATTCTACAGAGCACGAGAAAGAGCTGATGCTTAAGTAGTTTCTATATTTAAAATACTAATATAATTTTACTAGATCAAACCCAACCAAAATAAGGCACTCGTTTTTTTTTTTGCACCAGGGTCTTTGCATACCTAACTACGCGACCGATCCGAGTATTAAGATTTGACAAAAAAAAATTTTTAAACTTTATTTTGAAAAACAACTAAAAAATTCTTATATTATACGCGTGTTTTAAGCCAAATGCATTTTTTCCTACGTCCTTCATTTTATAGTTAACTATAATATGTACTTAACAAGTAATATAAAAAAAAAATTTGTCAATTCCTACTTAGGTCAAGAAAGAAAAATTTTATTTTAGCTACTTTTTATTAAATAGTTACAATTACTATAAATGTGTATATATGTACATATGACAGAATCACAACATTAAGTGGTAATTAATTTTTATTCATTATCATTAACCCTCCAAGCGGTCTGCACGTAAAATCCCGTCATTCCAGAGATGCTTTTTCTGCCTTCAAGCAAGATTCCCAAAAGCGGTCGAGCAGCATTCTTAAAAATACGGCTCAACTGCTTTTGAGAACCCCACCTGACGGCAAAAAAATACGTGCGGTGCATTTTCGAAGCATCTCCAGAATGGCAAGACTTTACGTGCAGACTGCTTAGAGGGTTAAAGTATCGTATTGTCATCCAAAACATTCGTGTATATAAAATTTCAGTTCAACTGAATGCTTTAACACGTGAGAAAAAAACCTTTTCAAGTTTTGACACAAGTCGCCAACGTAGCTGTATTTGTAACTCTTTCAATAATTAGTTTTAATCAATTAATTTTTATTAATTATAACTAAATTATTATATTGTCATCCAAAATAATGATGTATATAAAATTTCAGCTCAATTGAGCGCTTTAAAATGTATTTTATTAACGATTGAAAATTCCACCAAGATAAATAAATAAATAGAGAGTGTGACCTAATAGTAGGAATTGAAAAAAGTTTCTTTAAAAATCAAAAGTTGGCAACAGGCAGCCCAGAGACTTAATTGGTTGGAAATCACTGTGCATTTATCAAGTGACTGCGACGTCACACGAATTTATCAACTGATTGGCTGGTTGCATGTGATTGCATTTATCATACGACTGTGACACCATATGAATTTAGCATATTACGTTGATTCTGTTCATTGTGATAAAGATATTGTCCTGATATAAAGTTGAAAAATATTAACGCTTTGGGTTAATATTACACCGCAATCCAAAATAAAATAGTCAAAGAGAACTTTTTATCTAAGTTATTTATATAACTAGGAATCCTGTCTTAAAAATCGCTAACAAACATTTCTGTTAATTTACAATAAAAGTTTTAAACGATTCAAAATCTTAAAAGGAAATTTGCTGTAATCCTTGCAATATATTTTGAATTAAATTACATTTTTCATTATTATGTACATTAATTGGAAAACCAAAATACTTGAACTAAAAAAAATTTTGCATAAAAAAATAATAAAAGTTCCAGTGATAAGGAATTTTGTATCTTTTTTTTAAGTATTTGAGATAGAAGCTTTAATCTATTCAAAGTACTTTCGATAACACTGAGCAAATTAAAACGACAATAGTAGGGAAAACAATTTATTTTGGTTAAAATACTTTGCTTGTGTACAGCTCATGTCGCAGGGAAATGATTAAATTAGTGGTTTCATCAAATTCCTAAGGGAGATGATCAATTCACGCAAGATGTTAAAATAAAAATCTGTAAGGTGATTTCTCTATGAAAAGTAAGTGATTTAATAAAATCCCTCACCTGTTTCAGTGATATGATGAAATAATATTGTCAAGAGTTTAAAAGTGTTTATTTAGCAGGTATGGTGCATTATTAAAAAAGTGTAGAGTAATTAATACAACAATAAGTTAACTAAAAATTATATTTTCGAAATTAATTGACAAAATAATTAGATAATAAAGCTGTTATTTCTTTTTTAAAAAAAAGGATATTTGTAGTAGAATTTTAAACAATTTTTTTTAAAAATTATACATTAATGCAGTACTTGAGAAATATCCTGCTTTATTTGTAACACCTTTTTTCAGTTATTTTTCTCCTTTTCAAAATATATATATAACTTTTTTATTATAAAAAAGCTTTTCTTTATCTATAAAGAAAGCGAGGTCGAATTCCTTATAATTTGTTTACATTTTTCAATTTAAATTTTATCCAGTTTCTAATTTTCAGGCATACAAAAGTGATAGATCAATCGAAAGATAATAATGCAAAGAATATAACTAAATAAAACTAAAAAATGATAGGTCATTTTGTTTTGGTGCGTCACGTCAGAAGTCCAGAGCTGCCTGGCACGGATGAGGAGAGGGGGAACGTAAAAGGGGAAAGGGGGTGGTAACAAGGAAAACAAAGTTCTACCAAATGCTGACTTTTGCATTTCATCATTTCACTAAAACAGTTCAGGGATTTGATCAAATCACTTACATCAGGGAAATGACTTCAAAAGAGACGTTATTTTAACATCTTGCGTGGATTGATCATGTCCCTTAGGGATTTGATGAAAGCCCTAATTTCATCTTTTTCCTGCGACATATAAATTGCATATATTAAAGTTCTACTTCAGGCCCACTGAAATAAAAAAAAGTTTATCAATTTCTATAAAATTTCAAAAACCAAAATTTGTGTGATACAGGACTCTTTTTAAAATTTATTTTTTAACAGATACACACCATTTCTGGAGATGAAATTAAAGCCAGTTACGACTAAGTATGGAAGTTACGTATTATACCGTTGACAAATTTCATCAAATCAAAAGACGTCGCCAAATGACACGATATAGAGCCAATAATGGGAAACCGTTCACTCACTTGTTCCAAAACAATAATAAGGAGGAGATGGCAATATCTGGTAATTATTTTAATCTGGTGATATCTTTTGATATGGAGAAATTGGTAGGACGGTATATAATGTACAATAAATACCTTATATAAATAAAAGTATGATTTAACACTATACTGTGGAACCTGTTTTTGTGCGGTCTTTTTTTATGCGATTTTATTTTTGTGCGATCTTTTTTTTTATGCGGTGTATGAATTTCAATGGCTTTGGCGCCACTGTAATGTTTTATCTATTTACCAGTGGCGTAACGGAGAATGTTAGGGCCCCCTTCCCTCTGAAAGTCAGGTTTCGCC
This sequence comes from Trichonephila inaurata madagascariensis, assembly GCA_019973955.1. Classification (NCBI taxonomy): domain Eukaryota; kingdom Metazoa; phylum Arthropoda; class Arachnida; order Araneae; family Nephilidae; genus Trichonephila; species Trichonephila inaurata. The sequence continues at coordinate 232,298 of BMAV01006136.1, read as the reverse complement.
TTTAATATTTTATAAATTGGGTAAATACATATTTAGCGTTAGTCAGGCCTTGGACCCTAGAGTCCTGCCCCGGATGCGGGGTGTACGTTACGCCACTGAAATGTAGACATTTCAAGACGCTCTGTTCATTTGTTATAACAATCTCCCGACAATGCACATTTAGTTGCTTTCTCTCAACGCTCCAGCAGCTCGCGCTTGATTAAAGACGAAACTTTCAATGGCAGTGACATTATCAATAATTTGATGGATTATGAAGACGGACAAGAACTGGATTCTTTGAGAACGAATAAAAAAAATATGCAGGGATCCAACTTTCCAACAAATAAAACAGTTTCTTAAAATAGATACCAGTTACGAAAGGAGTATAAAATTCCAAAAAGAGCTTCAATCATGTATATATGGTTATCGTGACATTTACAAGCAACTGTGTGTGTGTGACCAACCGACCTTCGTCACAAAAACTTATCTCTTACTTTATGTTGCCAAAAAATAAATCAATTGAATTTGTACCTTCCTTTAATTGTGACGAAAGCGATTTTGAACTTATTCATTACAGGGCTTTGGATTACGATGAGTAGCAATGAATTATGTATGTGCATTTTGAAAACTTATCCATGTATACAATGTTTCCGTGTGTAATATTTAATTTATTTTGTTAGGTACTCTTACTTAAATTTCGAAAGTAATATTTTATAAATGCGACTTTTATGCAGTCCCTATCCACCGCATAAAAAAAATTCTGCAGTATTTCCACGAATTAGTTCGTTTTATGTAAGAATTTATGAAATTTTTGAATATTTTTGTGCGTTTATTTTCATGCGGTCCCATCTACCGCACAAAAACAGGTTAAACTGTATTATTAAAAAAAATTAATCAAAATATTGGTAGACTTAGAACGCTAAGATATCACACAATTCGTCAATATTATGAAACAAATTTAACCAATAAAATTATGCTTAGTTTCAAACGTTGTCTTCAATAATTAAAAATATACAAGAAAGTTAAAAAATAAAACTTCAGCAAAGGAATTATCGAGTTGAGGTGAAATGAATGAGTTTATTTATTTGAAAATGGAATCTTCATAACGGTCGTTTTAATTCTCTCGTCGAAATCACTAATGACAAAACTCGTGCAAACCAATCATCAAATGCTATAACTGCCACATTATCTATATTTGTTACATTTTTTTAATGACAGAAAAACACATGATCAAATTACATGATTTAGCTAGCAAAATGCAATTCTCATAACAAGCAAGAATTATGCACGCACTGAAATTGCTCATTTTCGTGAGGCAGGTGCTAACGAACTCTCAAATGAAAATTAATATCCTCACAGAAGAAAGGGAAAAGGAAAAACAAAGACTTAATGATACTGAGTGGCGGGAAATTGAGGGATAATTGCCATACAATGATCTGTGTGTCAATAAACGATTTGAATTTAAGAGAACGACTGTCGGAATACGTGTAATTGATTGAAGACAAGATAAAAAACGTTCGAAATCCCATCACGCATTAATTTCTCTATCTCTATTGTATTCTGCCTCATCAAAGAAAGGGAAACTGTCAAATTTTCTTTCTTCAACTGTGCTGACCGCTATCTAAGTAATTTAGGGTAATAATACTTTTAATGAAAGTGAAATTAAATTGTTTCGCTTGGGACGATTTGCGGGAAAAGTGTTTCGAAAAATAAAAGTATAACAGATTGCACATACAAAAATAACTTTTTAACTTGCAGTTCTTGGAAATAAGTTTTCAAAGTATGTAGTCGACATTCGATACATGGTTTTACTTTTGTAACGAAATGAAATGGAAAAATGTATTGAAAAAAATATAAAAGATGTGTGAATACAAACTCTTAAAATTATCTTATTGGGGTTAAATGGGCAAAAAAAAAGGAAAAAAATACTATTAGAATATGAATTTTCGAATTTTGAATATGTGAAATTCATTTCCTTTAAAAATGATTTATTGGAAACTTATGATGTAAAAGTATTAAACATGCTGAAAATTGTAGTTAAAACAGTGAAAATAAGTTGAATATACACTTAGAAACTTATAAAGCAACTAATGTAATTACAGTCGAACCACTATATAACAAATTTTTCTATATAGCGAACTTTTTCCTGGAACCTTGAACATTTCACAATTTTCTTCGTAAAATAACCTCTCTATAGCGAAGTGCATTTTCTATATAACGAACTTTTTCTTTTGTGATTCAATTTTTCTTCTCCCTTTTTTTTAAGTATTTCTGAAATATTTCAATTTATTCTCTTGTTAATACATTTTATGGTGGTTATAAATCTTGACTGGTTTTACTAGATCCTAATACGCCGAGAGCAATAGAGTTCTGAACGTTTCATTCAAGAAGTGTAACCTTTAACCCCCATTGCCTTGTTCACTAGAAACATCTTCGATATCCTCTTTCACACTCAGTGGAGTTGTCCCATGCCCTCGTGTTCTGATTATAAAATGATGTATGTTTAATATTACTTGTTATAAAATGTCCTTAAAATTCATTAATTGAAGTATAAAATTATTTTCTTAATATTGAAAATAGAGTGAATTCTTCTACATTCTTTTTCATGTTTTCCTTGCAGTTTTTCTTTCTTTCTTTTTGACGGGTAAGATATATAAATTAAACATACATTAATTTTAAAAATGTGGATAATTACTTTTAATTTATAGTATTTATGAATTTAAAAAATTTTATATGGTTTATATAAATTATATTAAAAAATGAACCTCTACATAAAGAAAATTTTCCATATAACGAACTTTTTTCTAGAATTTAGCGACTTCGTTATAAAGAGGTCCGACTGTATTGGTAACAGAAAGCTGGACACTCAAAGATATATTTTGGTGTGAGCGGTACGTCCATCAAATCTATCCTCATGAAACAAGACCTTACATACATTGTAAAAACTGTCCATAAATCCAACCGCTCACACTATAACATATCTTCAAGTGCCCAGCTTTCAACCCACTAAAGCTTGGTCTAATTCCACTCATGGACCCACTACAGGAGATCCTCTATAGCAGCGGTCGCCAAACTATTTGATCTCACGGACCAGTAAATTCATAATTTAAATCCCGCGGACCACTAATAGGATTTTTTAAGTGTTAAATTATTGTTAAGAATTGAATTATGTTTCAATGCATCTTAAAACATAGTGATGAATAAGTATATTCCACATTTTTCTGGGGACCAGCGAAATTTTCTCGCGGACCACCACTTTGTTGACCTCTGCTCTATAGCAGTGGTTTTTAAACTGTGGTCCGCGGACCCTGGAATCCGCAAAATTTTTCATGTAACATTAAGGTTTCCTTCTTTTACACACTCTGAAAGGCATCGTGAAAAATATTGACAGATGGGCCATACTAGAGTAGATCACTTAACAGTCCTCAACAAAAAAACCTCCATTAGAACTTGTATTTTGATCAAGAATATTAAATTGGGGAGAGATGTTCAAAATCTTGAGGGTCAGCGATGTCACGCTGCAACATAAAGGGGGCCCACGACGATCAAAATTTTAGAACCGCTGCCCAAGAGTCAGGACGGACGCTCCAGAATTAGCACCTGCAGTTATTGTCATTTTCGGTGAAATCTTGCGTTCTTATATACTATTTTTCTTTGCATAAACCGTGGACACGAAAACAACAAATCATTAGAATATATTCATTTACATTGATAATGACACTTTATGGGTCCTTTATAAAATTAAAATATTGATTATACTACATTTGAAAAATAAGTAACATATTTATAATATAATTATCAATACAAGTTATAAGAACATTTTAGCTAAAAATATCAGTATAAAACTTAATTTTAATCAGATAGAAATAAAATCGACAACAATAATTATAGCTACTAAAAAGATATTTTTTCGATTTTTGTAATTTTTAAACAATCATATAAGAGAGAATATGTAACAACCGCTAATTCTACAAATTTACCAGTATAATTTAAGGAAAATTAAATTAGAACTAAATATACAATTTTTAAAGCCTTACACTCGAAATTTGTAGAAAATTAAAAATAATAATGTCAGTATGGTTGGATTAAATCATTATTATCTAGGTGGTTTTAAATTTACACAGAAACAATAGTTAATAGTTAAATAGTTAATATTGTAATAGTTTTTTTTCTAGCTTACATGATATATAGTTTACACTCGAAAATTATTTTATTTTTCATCATAAATCAATTTATTATATCTTTAAAATCAAGATTTCGCATTAAAAAGCGGCAATGCAAAATATGCATTAATTTAACATGAATTCAAAAAACATGAAGCCAGTCTCACTATATTCATTACATATCCATACATAAAAATGCACAGAATTATTTTTCAATGAATCACAAAGGGATATAATTATTTCCTTGTAGAGTTTGACATTTATTCAACATTCATTTTATTTTTACATTCATTACGTTTCAGCATAATTTAACTATTGATCAGAGAAAACTCGAGATAACTTCTTTTAGAAAAATAAAATACTCCGCATTTTATGAATGAATAACTTTTCTATTTTACTACATTTGTTTTTGTAAAAATGAGCCTTCATCGTGTTGATTTCATTAAATGCTGTGCACAAAGAAGTTTTATGCATATTTTTTATCAATTGTATTTAGATTTATTATTATATAAATATTTTGTCACACAAGAAACATGATACATCATAAAATAAAAATATTTCGAATATTTTATTCATCATGCTGAGTATTCCAAATATTATGATTCGCGATGTAAAAATTAATAAATGCATTCATTCCAGTATTTTGCTTCGGAAAATGAATTTATGATTCTTCAGCACAGCTGTTTTTCCTTAGATATCAGGTATTAAATTTCATTTGCATATTCTAACGGTTATGAATAAGAAGAAATGATAATTAGCTGATTTTAGAAGGGTTAAATATATGAAAGAGAAAAACAGAACATTATTTACACTCAATGATAGGATGTGTTGATTTTTTTTTCCAAATTCACCGACAGTAGATAAATGGCACAGAAAGGTTTTATTGTAATAAAGCACATCAGCGCGTGCTTGTTTTCTAAGCGGCAGTTATCAGGTTATTTATATTCACAAAAAGTATTCTACGAAATCATTAGCACTATTACAACGATTATTTGTAAGTTAAGTTAAAAACAATCTAGGAGTTGGGAATGTAGAGAACTTCAAGCCTTGCGAAAGAAAAGATTTCTTAGAATTTATCGACAACGAAGCATCGGCATGCAACGAAGTTTCTCCCCTGCGTAATATGGAAGTTTGTGAACGTTTCTTCGAGAAGTGATAGGAAATTTAGAAAATAATTACCATAGAATCCGCGCATCCATACTTTCTAGCAGCAATATTTAATTTTTAGGTATATTCGCCGTATAACGCGCATACCCTTTTTTACGAAGAAACCTGAAATGTACGAGCTCACTGCGCTTGTGTTTTGAAGTTATTTATTCGAGGTATTATTCCAAACTTTAGAAAAAAAAATAGTATACATTTAAAACTACAACCCTTTAAGTACATATATAAGGAATTTCTTTTAAATGAACAGTAGTTTGATCTTTGCAGGTCTTATTTTTTTCCTATGTTCATCTTCTCCTTGTTTACTAGTATAACCCGTAAATTTCGATCTTATTTTTTGTGTTAAAAGTGCGTGTTTTACGCCAGATTTTACACAGTATTCTGATTTCAATCATAAGAGAGAGAACTCATATTTCTAAATTTTTAATCCTTGAGCCAGTAAAGAGCTACAAATTTTATGTACGAGTAGTTAGGTAAAAATTCATAAGAAATCCGTTTCATTCTGATCCATAACTGGAATTAAAAGTTCGTGACATTTTAAAGCTACGTCAAAAAAAAAAAAACAAAAAGATTTTTTTAATTCATAACAGATACTCTAACTGTAACTGTCTTGTGAGAACTCTCTTAAGTTATAAGGGCATCGCGTGTTTTTACTATGGCTTCGAATCTAACTTTTTTCGTCTCTGTTTTCATTCCGCCAAAAATAACGGTTATCGGTTCAGATTCGAATGTGTGAACAATTTTATTTTATGTAAATTCTTACTTGCACTAAAAATCTAATTCTATCATAAATAAAAGTAATTCTATCAAAATTCAAAGATTTCATTATTTTTTTGTAATTGGTACATTATATATGAACTGATACAATTAACCAGCATGTACGATACGAACGGTGAGCATTGGCATTGTTATCCATTATTAAAATCGCATTTGACAAGTAAATAGGTTCATGTGATTCTGGTTTGTCTGTCAAAACAGTCTACATAAATATCCGTGGTGATCGCATGCTGCAAGATGCGTAAAATATTACTCAGACTGATAATACTACATAAAAAATCATCAATATTTCTAATTCATTCAAACTGAATTAAATCTCCTTTTTACAAGTAGTTTCATGCGACATTGAAACAGAAAAGTACTAGTGAACATTAAAACAGGGAATCGAGAAGCAGTGTACATGTAATGATGATAATTATATCTGCGGCCTAGTTATCAGACTGCGTAACTCCACCGGTGTAACTGATTTGATATAGAGTGCAACGCGCCATGCAACGGTTGCTGTCGGGTTACATGAAATCCAAGATGACGGTCTAGCTTTCCCTTTTGTTTTGTCTACCCCATGCCTCAGTGCGCGCTCCGCATTTAATTTATTCCTTCGATCAGTGTAATCACTATTTTTATTTCATAATAAAACTAGATTTCTAAGGGAGAGGTGGTAGCAAGATTTTAACATAAAATAAAAACAATAAGTAACATAAGTAATATTAACAAATAAGTAATATTAATGAATTACACTTCCAGATATAAATTATTTACACTATTTTAAGCGTTCATTACACAAAATTTGTAACAATATCGCACGATAAAAATATCAAAGTAAACCATATCATGTAATATTATTGCCTATCTTGGCGAACAACCTAACCTTGGCGCCTATCTATCAACAACTTGACGCCTAGCCCTACTGTATCAAATTAGCATCCCAGATGGAGTTACGCAGTCTGATAATTAGACCGACAATATGATTGACATTAAATTAGAAAATATTGATAAGTTGATCACAGTAACAAAATGACTGAAGATATATCGAAACCGAAATAAATCATTTTTTTTTTTTTGGGTTTCGGGGTTCCCGGGTTTTCGTTCCCCAAACAAAGTTTTCTGGATTTCTGTTCAGTTCCAGTTAGAAGCCTTGGTTTTTACAGTGCTGTTATTGTTGTGATGATTAAATTGATTTCCATGTATCATTTTTGTGTATTCTGAATGATATGGATCGAAATGAAAAACAAAAATCTGAAATTATCGTCAACATAAATAAAAGGGCCAACTTTTAAAATCTATTAATGAGAAAAGAGTACACTGAAGATAACATCCTTAAAGGAAAATGACACAAAAGTTTGTATGTGTGTGTGTATGTATGTATGTGTGTATTTTGTTGGTGTGTTTTGTGGATGATTGTGTGTGTTGGTGTGTTTTTGTGTTTTCTTGTGTGCATGTTTTAAGGGGGTTTTTATGTGTTGGTGTGTGTGTGTGATGTGGAGTTTGTGAGTGTTCAGATCCTGGATCGATTCAGGAACTACAATTAAAGTTCGAGGTAATAAAATTGTAAAATATATTTTTAAAAATTATTTAAAACTCTATAACTTTTGTTTTATCTGGCTTTGTAGATTAAAGAGTGGTGTGTGTTCAATAATTTTCTTTTCTTGATTCATTTCAACTATCTTTTAAGAACATTCTAAGAATCGGAAAGTATTAATAACGCTGCTTTTCTGTTTAGAATTTTATTTTCTTATTGCTCTACACCCACAAAATTACAAGATTCTATTTGTACTTTAAAACCATAACAGCAAAGATTTCTTCCCTTAAAAGAAAAATACCCATTTCATATTCTGTGCCATGGAATCTCGAATAGATAGTTTTACACTATTCTCTTAGTAGAATGAATGAACGAGTGAATAGTAAAGTCGCATTGTTCAGCTACTCGAGGGCTTTTGGCGACGGACCACGTAATTTTGAACCATGGTCAAGTGACGTGGACGACACCCGAGCTGGCACCCCCTCTACTAACAACCACACCACACCAACGGGAGGACGTTTGAGCTCTCGACAGATTTAACGTGCATTGCTCCCCTACACGGAGGGTCTTTAGTGGTACTGAGCTCAAACTTGTGACAAGGCCAGCCAAGATCCGATAGCTTGACCACTCAGCTACCGCGGTCACGCAGATTACATTGAAAATTACTCTTTAATATAATAACCACTATCATCAATAGTAAAAAAATTTTCAAAAAATTAGATCTATTTATTGATGAAAAATATATTACCCAATAAAAAACATCGGTCTCTTCCGTTTATTATCTGAGTATTAATATTTTGTTTTCGAATTATATAAAATTTTAAGCGATCTTTTTTTTTAATTATCATAATCCACAACACAAAATACATCGCACAGCAAAAGTCATCATTTTAAGAACAATTACAGCGCCAATGAAGCGATATTTAAATGTTTGAATGTCTTGTAAAATTTGTATTTAATAAACCTATAAGCTATGACAAAAATTACACATGAAATTAAGTTTTTTGTAAATTTTCTGAGCGGTAACTAAGAAACGCTAAGCGGATTTTATAAAATAGTAATCTTTAAAAATTTTAATTATTTTTAAGTTAAATTTAACATGGAGCAAATGCGAGCCATATTGATAAATATAGTTGCAATTAATCGTAATTTTTTTATATTTTTGCATAAAAAATTTTTCAATCAAAGAAAATTCTAAATTTACATTTTGAAAACCAACATAGCAATACATAAAATAAAAACAAAGAAAAATTCAACTTATTTAAATCTTTTTAACTATATATATATATATATAATAACGTATAAGAAAATCCGAAATCAATTGTACAGTGAGCCTTAAAATTTAAAAAAAAAAAAATATGCATGCAAATATATTTATGGTGAACTACATAAATATAAGTTTTTTTTATTATATAAAACACAAAATTTTCTGAAATAGAAGTAATAAATTTACCAAAGTTTAAACTTATTTTACAAAGCAAAATGAATTGTAAATAAAATATTTTATACCATACTTTAATTACATTCCGAGATCTCGACAATTATAGAGAAGGTTTCACACTTTATATTATTATTTTATACTACATTTGAAGTACTCATGATGTTTATTTTTTAAAAAATAATGAATGAATATGCATATTTATTTCTTTCTATAAATTATTTGAAAATTTTGCAATAACAATAGTAATTTGGATCACGAAATGCAATATTTTTCATCCATAAGAACTTAGCACAATAATTTATATTTTAAAAATCCAATGCATAAACATTAAAAGGGAATTGCAATATGCAAATATAATAATTAAACTTATTTCACTTACCACTACTTTTAACAAACGCAACAAATTCCGTGACACATAAAATAACTATAAGTGACATCAACCACATGGTGAGATTTGAAGTTCAAAGTTCTTCTTTTACAATAAAGCCAGCTTTTGATCCCGGTCTACAGCACAAAAATAAACGATTCAACTTTTAGTCCAATTAACAGCGCCATTTGCTCAAGCGCAAACCATCACTGCGTTTAGAGAATGAAAAAAAAGGAAAAAACGAATTCAGGAAAAAAAGAAAAAAAGTTTACTTTACGTAGGTCACGTGTCAAAACGGACACACACTGTCAAAGCCGCTTCCTCGCGTAGTAAGAAACTGTCGAAAACTTAGATCAGTTAATTAACTTAGAGAGAATAAGCAATGAAAAGTTTCCGGTGTGAAGCGAGCGCCATCTATTGGAGAGTTTAAAAGTAGCCAATGGAATATTTTCAGAGAAATTGCCGAATTACAGAAAGGAATTTTTTTCCCGGCTTGGATCTAGGATAATTTAGAGGTTGAAAGAGTTCATGAACATGACTCATATTAAACATAGCTCGCAGAATAAGTGTTGATTTGCAACTTCCGTAGCATTTCAGCAGTAATTCACTCTATTCCCCCTGTTCATTTTGAATTAAGGAGTATTTATTTCGAAAAGGTTTTTTTTTCTAGCGATTTTTTTCTCCTCTGTTCTTTTTTTTCAGCTAACTTTCAAAGTAACAACTTACAAAACAGATTGAATTTATTTTGTTTCGAAAAAGCGTTCTTATCTACAATGACAAAAATAAATATTTATAACTTAAAAATAAAAAATTACATTTTTTTTTTTTTTCGGAACATAGTTTCGGAAGACTGAATTTCGTCCATACATTTCTTAACAGATTTAGGAGAATTAAATTCTCTCTGAGAGTGAAATTGAAAAAAAAAAGTTACAGTATCTTATAAAATACAGTAAAACCTGTTTATGTGAGTTAGATAGGGACCGCATAAAAGAAATCGCACAAAAAAAAAATTCGAAAATATTTCATAAATACTTACATTTAACAAACAATTTTGTCGACAAACTACAGAAAACTTTTTTTATGCGGTGGAGAGGGACAGCATAAAAAAAGTCGAGCTTAAAAAATATGTCAATTATTTACGAAATTTATCAGAAAGTACTTCCAAACAGAATAAATAAATTCCTCATGGAAGCATTTTAAAAACATTTAATTTCTCATTGTATACACGGAGAAATTTTCACAAAATGCTCACGCATAGTTCACTGCTACTCATCGTAATCCAAAATGCGCATCTTCCTATGATAAATTAGTTCAAAATCGCTTCCGTCACACTTGAAGATAAAATTTCAATTAGTTTATTTTTTGGCACCATAAAGTAAGTGATAAGTTTTTGTAACGGCTGTCAGTCGGTCAGTTGCTTGTGAATGTCACGATAATGAGATCTGCATGATCGAAGCTCTTTTTTGTAATTTCAAACTCCTTTCAGGATGATAGCATCTATTTTAAGAAAATGCTTTCCCGATTTATTGGAAAGCTGGATCCCAGCATATATTGTATCGGCTGTCAAAAAATCCGGTTCTCCCTGTCCGTCTTCGTAATCTATCAAATTATAGATAATGCAACTGTCATTGAAAGTTTCGTCTTCAATCAAGCGCGGGCTGTTGGCACGTTGAGAAAAAGCAATGGAACGTACATTGTCGAGAGACTATTTGTAACCAAAGAACAGAGCGTCTTGAAGTGTATGTAAGTATACATTGATAGAAAACATTAAAGGGGCGCGCAAACCGTTGAAATTCATATACGCCTAAAAAAGCGATCGCACAATAAAAATCGCACAAAAAGGACTGCACAAAACCAGGTTCTACAGTATATTTCTGAAAATTTTGAAAATACCCACAGTTGTGTAAAATACAATCAGTTAAAAGGATTGCATTTAAAGAAATGCATTGATTTTAATCAAAAGAATGAATAATATTTATTAAAAGAAAAAAGTTGCAATATATATTTTATATATACGTGGCAAAATTAGTCTAGTAGTTCTGATCATGGACTCGAGGGGGGGTGTCTGCTCGAGCCTTATTGCCAGTGTGATCCATGTGGGGAAAAGGGCTGATGCAGTTAAAAACTGTCGGGGTAAAACCCCCCCTTGGGGTTTTTGGGGAAGTTCGGAGGGGATGTCGGTTCGGTGCATCCCGCCCCTATCATGGTTCAAAATTACATTTCCGTCGAAATAGCCCCTCATGTGTTTCCCCAAAACAGTCGTTAAAAAAACGTCCACCCCATATCAGGGGATTCGCTACCAGACTGACAAACTTGCAGAGTGTGAAAGGGCGGGGGTCGAAAGATACACAGGGCCAAGGCACGTTTTGTCTCAGTGGCACGCTGTACTACTCTAGAAATTTGTCAATTTTTTGGGTGGAGGGAAGTTGTTTTTGTAATAGACCTTATTTGACAAACATCTTCAGTTATGGACATTTACGGAATTGTAAAAAAATCTGAAGGATAACTCTAAAAATTTTTAAAAACTATTTTATAAATTATTGAATATCATTCGGGGGGTAGGTATTAACGTCGGGTTAAAATAAGAGGGTTTTTGGCGCGTACCTCGCTTTAAACCCAGGTCGGACGAGAACCCCTGAGTGGCCCCTTCCCCAACTACCATCCACACCCGGAGGACATTTGAGCTTTCGACAGAAACGTGCATCGCCCCCCCCAAAAGGGGTCTTCGTGGTGCTGGGGCCGAACTCGAAACATAAAACCCCACGATCCGATCCTTGCCCCTATACCGCGGCCATAGATATTTAATTGATGAAGAGAAAAATGCCCCTTCTGCTCTACATCAAAAAAAAAATTTTCTCATATAAAAATATTTCGAGCTCTCGAAAGGAAATTTTTAAGGAAGCCGAATCGGGTAAATTTTAAAAAAGTCACCTTATGCCCCGATTTTGAAGAAAGTACAGCAATGCAAGCACTAGGTTCGCATTCAAATTTTTATTTATTTTACTTTAATGAAGGGTAATACTTATATTATATGCTGTCTATTTCTTATATTAATAAATACGTTTAGAAAAATACATAATTTATGTACAATTTAAATTTTTCATTTTTGTTGACGAAATAGTTATATATTGTATTTTTATGTAAAAAATATTTAAATGGTGCATAATTAATACATAATAAAATTATAAATATCTCTAAATTATTAACCCTCTTATTCTGCATGCATTACCGCGGGAATCGAATTGTTTGAAAACTGTCTTATATGGCACGTTGGATCATATTAGTAGATTGTTTTGACACGCCATAGCTAAAAAGGGACCCGGGCCTGGTGTAAAAAGGTCAAAGGACTCCCAGTCACTTAGGAATGAGGGGCAGCTTGTGTAAAAAAAGGGAAGAAAAAAAAAAGAACAGAAACAGCAACAAATGAATGGGACAGAAAACATTTTATTGAAAGGTTCTACTACAACAGGTGTTCGATAGTGCATGGACTACTTCAGTGACCCCATAGAGTGTTGGTGTACAAGACGTTCGTTCCTTCAGTTGAAGACTTCATTCGAATATACTTTGTAACTGCCGAGAGGATACGTGACATGCCAGGAATCTTCCAGAACGTAAGGAATTCCATGCAACGCCACTGTCAGGCTTGCCAGATGATTTCTGGTCGTAAGTTCGAGCACATCTAGTAGTGCAACCTTTGAATAAAATGTTTTCTGTATCATCAATGTGCTGTTGTTTCTGTTCTTTGTCTCTTCTTTTTCACCCGCTGCCTACCCATAAATTCCCCAAAGGGCCCGGTCCTCTCTAAAAAACCCCGAAATTTTTCGGTCTGGTAGGGGAAACACCCGTTTATATCAAAATTGTTGTGAATAAAAAATTGTTTTTTACAAAAAAGTTCTTAAAAATCACACTATTTCTATTTTGCACAAAATGCAATATTAATTGTTTTCCAAGTAATTTTCGTTTTTTTTCCCCTTATAATTTTCTCCTTTTGTATTTGAAATTTATGTGATAGAAATAAAAACATAACTCAGCTATCTAAACACCAAGCAAAATCAATATTCCTATAATATTTAGCCAATATATAAAACAAATATATTCATATTCCTCTTTCAATTCCTGTAATGCATAATCATAACAAAATAAAACAAAAAAAAAAGTATGTAGATATAAAAACATTCATTCAACCCGGATTTGTATGTATAATATACAAATAAAGATAACAAACCATTTTCAGTGAATTTACGTGAGGAAAAAATGATTCATGTTTCTCCTTTCTGAATTTCCCATTTAAAATTATATTGGTCTCAAAGTGTTAAGGCTGTCTTCAGTAAAAGTACGAGAGCTTGAACTAAACGCAAAGCACATTTTCAGACAGAAAAACGCCTCTATTTCCATGGAAATTTGCAATATCTTAGCTCACACCTCTGTTAATAATATAGTGTTTTTAAAAATTTCAAAATATTCCATGAACATTTTCTTTTTTGTTTTAATACGTGAAGGCGTAGCCCATTTAACGATATAGGAAAAACACGAAAACATTTTATACCAAAAAAAATGAATCAACTCGGTTAAAAAAAGAGAAGTATGATAACAAATATTGCTCTTTAAAGGATAGTGAAGCCAGAATATCATATTAATTTTTTATTTCTTTTATATCTAAAAAATGTTCCAAATTAGGGTCCTATTCTTCAACGTTAACCCAAAACAGCCTTAAATAAAATAAACTGTGTATATATTAAACTAAATTATATATAAAACTTGCGGAATTTTTTGTTAAAGATCTTGAATTATATATATAAAAGAAAATAAATATTTTGAGACCTATTAAACTGTTGCCTCCTAATTACACTTAAAAGGTTGTATTTATAATGTGATAGAGTAATATCTTAAATGAAATTTTTAAACAGGGATAATTAGAGAGAAGAATTTGGTTTTATTAAATATCATTAACAGTGCATCAAAACTGTTAAATAAACATTTATGGAGATCGGGAATATTAAAACTGTGAATCATAATGATCTATCGTAAAATCTGCAATGAACTTTTTTAAAAAAGGGGAACATTTTTTTCGAAAATTTTTCCCTTTAAGTATCTTAAAAGTTACTTAAACTGTGTTAAGGGGGTCTTGCACGTCCATGTCTGGAGCTCATGTTATAAATTACTTAAGTTTATGTACTTTTTTCTTAGAGAAGCTACTTTCTTCTCATAGATAAAATTTTTACAGTTGGTTATGTGCACTATTAGCAAGACTTTTATACAGGGTTTTGTCTTTTTGTTAAAAATTAAAATAATTCTGATTTTTTGAATAATTTTCCAATCCCCCTAAAAATTGTTTTTTAAAAAATCCCTTTATCTAAAAAACGTTTGATAAATTTTCCCCCTCTTCGTTTAAAAAATGTGAAAACAGGCTAACTTTTATCCCTCATTAAAAAAGTTTAAATTATGATTTATTTTTTACAAAAAATTTAAAAAAAAAGTGAAAAAATATTATATTTTGAGAAAAGCCCCGTCAAGAAAAAAAATTTGAAATTTTGGGGTTTTCCCTTTTTTTAATTTTTCCCAAAAAGTTTTATATTTTTTTTTTATTATTTTTTTAAAAAAATTAGTTTTTTTTTGGTTTACAAGATTTTTCTTTGGGGTTACAGGGAATCCTAAAATGAATTTTAATTTTTAAAGCTTTTCACCAGTTATAGTTTATTTCAACCCCAATGTTTAAAGGGATCATTAATTTTGCGCATGCCCCATATTAAATTTGGGGGTTTTTTACCCTCCTTTTTCGCTCTTTTTTGAGTTCTTAATTCCACGAATGTAAATTTTTACACCACATATGCTCCCCTTTACAAAAAAAAGGTGGCAAGGGGGTTTTAAATTTCCTGCCCCTTTTTAATTTAAAGAAGTTAAGGAGTTAAATGTCCTTTAAAAAATTTTAAAAAAATTTTTGTTAAGTGTTTAAGATTATTGAATGAAGGAATTGATTGTGTGGGAGAGGGGTAGTGAGGGCGGATTCCCGGCCGTTAAACCCGGGGCCCAAACCCCGGGAAAAAGCTTTATTTTTTAAAAATGAAAGGGAATTTCGGTAGGGGGGACACTAAAAACCCGCCGAGTCGCAAGTCCTTCGTGAGGTTTGATGGAAGGGACAAAAGGGGGTTCCCCCCCGACCACCTTCAAGGTGTTCTCTCCCTAAAAAATTGGGAAAAAGGCCAAACCATTCCCAGGGGGGGGCCTCAAACCCATGGTTGATGACAGTAAATTTTTTCCCCTAGCCTTTTGCCATGGGGGAAATTTTTGGGTGGACCTTTCAGCTGTCACATCAGTGAGTAAGTGACGAATAAAAACCCGGAATTGTTCAGCAAATTTTGAGGATTTTTGGAACGGCCCTTAAAATTTTGGAACCCAATGGTCGGAGGAGGACGGCACCTGAGCTGGCACCCTTCCTCTTCTAACTACCACACCACACCAACGGGAGGACGTTTGAGTTCTCGACAGCTTTAACGTGCATCGCTCCCCTAACGGTGGGTCTGACATCGTCAGACAGGTAGCGTTAGAAACAACAACAACATGTGTTCAATTATTTACTTTTGGTATGGTGGGGTAGTTAAGAGGAGGGGGGCAGCTCAGGTGTCGTCCACGTCACTTAACCATGGTTCAAAATTACATGGTCCGTAGCCAAAAGCTCTCGTGCAGCTGAACAATACGACGTTAATATTCATTCCCTCACCCCATTATTTATTTTTCCGGACTAAAAGATTGACTGAACACAACCACTATGCTTCATAACTGTGAGCTAAAGTCAGATGACGAGATCAACACTTGAGCTAGTACTTTACACAATATATTCCCACCACGACAACGTAAAAAGTTTCAATATCGACAAATTTAACGAGAATCGGTTCTGCTACTAATCATAACTTTAATATGAAACTAGTTAGCTACATCACCAGAGCCAGAACCCGTGATCATGACCACTCGACTACCGTGGCCGCCGGTAAAGTAACGAGGACAACCCTGTGAGAGAACCAACATTTCCCTCCACAGATTTCCACAGCACAAGGTAGCCGCGGTAGCCTGATAGTCAAGTCACTGACTCGTGACCGGCGTGTCATGAGTTCAAACCTAGTGCCACTGAAGACCCGCCGTGTAGAGGAATAATTTAAGTTAAATCTGAAGAAGTTCAAACTGTAAATTCCAAATCCAAAAAAAGGGTTCTCTCGCTTGAAAACAGGTTTAAAAATAATACTTTCAAACAACAAAATACGAGAAGGAATATCTTACGCTGGCATTGTTAGTGGAGTTACCTCCGACTCTTCTCCTCGAAATAATAATGAATCTCAAAATCATAAAAACGAACAAAACAGTAGTTTTCAAAGCATCCAGAGCATTTGGGCAGAACCAGGAGGACAATATTTCAAGTTTTCGAAATTTTCAATGTAATTTCTAGATTAGTAAAAAGGAATGGCAAAAAAATTTTAATGTTACTACCCAAACTTAAAGTAGCTGAAAGGATATCTACAGCAAACACATATCTAAGCAAAAAGTATATCTACCTATTGAATCCATGTTAAATGATTAGTATATATACTTTCTTTTAATCAACTTCAAAAATTCCCCTTTTATTCTTTTCACATTCCATTTTCTCCTTTAATTTTAGACTCCATAGATTTCTTTTACGCTGTATCAAGCACAGTCAACACCCCAATAGCACAAACTACCAAAATCCAATCAAAACACTTCATTCAAGAAGCCGAGGTTTTTCTTTGCCTGCCTACCCCCATTAATTCCTGAAGCCCTGCCTTCACTCAACCATCCAAGTCGACAACGTCATGATATCTTTCAGTTCCAGATAGGGGATGGAGGGCTGCTGACGCAGCCTAGCTGCTCTACGAAAACATCAAAGTAAAAGAGTCAAGGTTCAAACTTTAACTCAAAGCTACAAAATTTTGATATACAGTCACTTAAAAAAGTATTGGAACACTTGTGGTCATGCATAACTGTAAAGGCATTTATAAAAATATCTATCACATTAAAACAAAATGAATTAAGAAATATTTTTACATTTGGTGTACAGAATATAGAGAAAATTTTAATAGTATTATAGAATTATAATTTTTGATCTAGCTTTTCAAATATAATATAATATAATATAATATATAATATAATTATATATATAATATAGTTATATATAATTATATATATAATATAATTATATATATAATATAGTTATATATAATTATATATAATATAATTATATATATAATATATAAATAGAATAGAATTTCACACTACTTTCTTGGACTAGAAATGTTTATAAACATAAACGTTTCAACAGACACGATTATTTAGAGAAAAAATGGCGTGAAACAAAGATATATCGGTTGGTGTGCGAAATCTCGCAATAAGTCATTCGAAAGAGGGGAAATCAGTTCGCTCTATAGGAAAAATCTTGAAATTGAGTAAGTTTACTGCTTTAACATCATTGAGACAGGTTTAAAAAAACATATTATTGAAAACAAGCAAAGATTAGGGCGTACAAGGATATTTAATGAACGTGAAGAGGGGTGGATTGTGAAACAAGTACACATTAATCCAAGAACTAGTGCAGTAAAAATGACTTTGCAATATAAAAATAGGTTTGGAAAATCAGTAAATCCTAAAACTGTCAGAAATGTTTTGGGAGAATGTAAGTATCATGGCAGAGTACCTCAAAGAAAGCCCTACATCAGCAAAGCAAATAGAAAAGCTAGGCTGGCTTTTGCTAAAATGAATGCAAGGCAGCCAACAGAATATTGGGAAAATGCGATTTTTGTTGATAAAGCAAATGTAACATTTTCGGACCGGATGGCAAGCAAAAATTTGGCGGAAATCAAAAACAGAAATGCATGGAAAATATTTACGGCCTGCTGTTAAATATGGAGGGAGTAACCAAGTTGTGTCTGGGGCTGCATGGTAAGCTCTGATGTCGGAACTTGCATTTTATTGATAGTATAATGAACAAATATGTCTATCTTCACATTCTCAAGCGAAATTTAAAGCAAAATGCGAGCAAGCTGTGAATCTCAGGACATTTTAAACTGTACCAAGATAATGACCCAAAACATACTGCACATATTTGCAAGTTATGGATCCTCTACTACTGTCCAAGTGTTATTAAGACTCCTGCACAAATTCCACACCTTAATTCTATTTAATATATGTGGGATTATTTGCTGTGCGAAAACCATATGAGCATAAAGTTTCTAACAAGCAGGATTTAAGAAAATATTTGGTCGAAGAGTTGACCAAAAATCGATAGATCGTTTTACAAAAAATTGATTCAATCCATGCCAAATAGACTTCGAGGTCATAAAAAGCAAGGGTGGCGCAACAAGATATTAATTTCTAAGTTTGAATTCTTTTTGTTAATTTATTGGGAAGTGTCCCAATACTTTTTGAGCACGTTTTTTAACTCGCGCGATTTCTTTTATTTTCCATTTTAACCATAATTGCATTAATGTGCGAGTTTTGTTCAAATTATTATTTGTAATTACCAAAATATAACATTTACTTTTTTGTTTCATTTGTATGCTTAAATAAAATATTACGATTAAAATCTATGCACTGGTAGTGTGTCGCAGTATTTTTTTGACAGACTGTATGAGTGTATGTGTGAACTAATATTTCACTCTATACTTCCTACCACATAACACCGCATGAAAGTCTTAATATTCCATTTAAGGTGCTATCTTTGTCCTATATGAATCTTTGATTGAAAAAAACTAAGTTTTAAGGCCATAATATGACATGAATATTGCCAACCATTAAACTCGAATCCTTAGTTACAATGTCTTAAATAACAATTGGGAGGGGGAGTGGAAATCACTGTAGGGATTTGAATTTTCCTTTAAAAAAAACACTTTAAAGTAAATATAAACAAAAATAAAAATCTTCCTTTTCAAATGAAACAAAATCAAAAGTTCTTTTACTCATAAACTCCGAAGGAAAGGAATTATAAATCGAAGTTATTCAATCTAAATGTATCTCAGATTGAAATCGTGTGGATTATTATCGTTACATAAATTATATCAGTTGATTTTTTGCTAAAAACAAAATCTGAATTGAGATGTCACTTTCTCGACTTCCTCGAAAGGAAATGTGTTATCACCATTTCGAATACAAAATATATTTTCTTAGTTCCAAAAGCTATCAACTGTTATCTGTCTTTTCTCGATAAAGACGAGTATAACATACTTCAAGTACCATCTCCTTGTCTAAAAGTGATATTGTTATTTCACACACTGATGTTTAATGCTGTACAATACAATTTCCTTTCACTTGTTTTGGGGAAAAAAAAGACGTTGTCAAGGAAATTATGAATTTTCCTTACTGATATTGTTTTTCCACAATTACTTGCTGATATATCAGTGTATTTTCTGTTTTGATCAGTAGATATGTTTTACGGAGAAAAGTCTAGCATTTTTTTCGTTGTTGATATATTTTGCTTCTAAATTAAGAAGTCCTTTTTTGTTTTTATAGTCGAAAGAGACAAAGTTTCTGAGCGTGTTAGACATCCCCGTTGCTAGTACATAAAATATCTTTCATCCTACCGAATAATTTATTTCTTTTACGTTTTTGAATCAATCACAAAGCAAAAATCGCCTATTTCCAGTTATCATAAAAGAAAAAGTGACTTTAAAAGTTTTAAATGATTTGAATTGATTTTAAGATAAGATTGATCCAAAATAAGATTTGGATATTTATAGAGTCCATGATTCCAACAAAGATCCATCGGACAGAATAATAGGGCTACTTGGAGATTTATTCAATTGACTATTAACGTCACAGTGGGGACGGACCTCGTAATTGTGAATCATGATCAAGTGGCAAAAAAGACACCCAGGTTAGTATCTCATTCTCAAATTTTCACACCACGCGAAAGTGAGGTCCTTGACCCTCGATAGCTTCAACAAGTATCAAACACCCTGCACAACAAGTCTTTACGCACGACTAAAACTATTGTCGACTATAAAGGGAGGGGAAAGTCAGGGGCCTTGGGACGCGAACAATTTTTTTGGCACGCCAATGATCAAAATGGTTAGCTTTTTCTTTTCAAAATTTTTTATGACGTATGAACAAACGCGAGTGATCGGTGGGGGGCGGCGAGGGAGCACACTGGTTTGTTATTGTCTTGCCTTAGTTACTGAAGACTAAAACCCATGATGTGTTTGTCTACATAGCATAGTCAATTTCATTGACATAACTGTATTTTAAAGTTCATCTGAGTTATATTTACGCTTTTCAATTGTTATTTAAAGGGTCATTCAGCAAAGAACAAAAAATGGATAAAGGTAACAAATTTCAAATTTGGGAACCGGGAAAAAATGGATTGAAGCTAAAGCGCCAAAGCGGTGTGTGTGTTCCTTGTTCTAGAACAGTGGTTTTGAACACGCTGTAAAACGGGATTTTTAAACAAATCACAAACCCTCTTTTAAAAAAAGAACCACAGCAAAATAATTAATTGCTTAGAAATCGTTTGGCAGATGACTCAAATTCAGCATGTATTCTCAAAAGTAGAATCTTTCAATCCTAAAAATAAGTTATTTGTTATCCAATCTTTTCCACTAGAAGTCAGATAATGTTACTCTTTTATTTTGAATTAAAGATAACAAAAAATTTATAACTAAAACAGTAAAAAAATTTTTTTTAGTAAAAGAGTTTTTTTTTTAGTATTTTGTTATTTTCCCAAAATCACAAGTCAAAATTATTTGACGGCACGTCCAAACCTCATTAAACCTTTTTAAAAAAAGGACGTTGATCCTAAAGGGTTTGCCACCCTGACTATAACAAACCCCTCCCCAGAGAGGGTGGTATACGGAAATAAAGCAGGTTGAGCACAAAAGATGGGGCCCCAAATTTTAAAAATGCATTTAGAAACACTCATAATTTAAAAAAGTAATACGAATGAAAAAAACATACCGCGATTTTTCTTCAGAAAATGTTGATTTGGGCCCTTTTGTTTCCGGGGTAGTCCAATCTGTAATCAGTTCGTTCCAAAATTTTTTAACCGCACTCTATCAATGGTTCTTTATGCTGCATAAGTCAAATGTTATATGTTGTGTCAGTTGCACTAATATCTGTTTGAAATTTAATTTTTTTTTGTAAATTTTTCCCTACTTTTTTTAAAATTATAAGCGGCAACCTCGTAGACTTTCGGGGCTTCGAACAAAACTCCTTCACCCCTTTTTCATTGTTTTTTCCGAGACTCGACCGGGTTTTTGTTTTTTTTTTACAGAGCAACCGGTTTTTAATTTATGATACCTTTGCAGAATGCTCTTGTTTGTTGGTACCTCTTTTCCGTAGCGATTTCTAAATGCACGTTGCACCGAAATAACCTAAGAAACTCGTGCTTACTTTAATACGCAAAACCGCTTTTCTGTCATTGTCGCCATGTTTGAATTTTTAATCATAGCAACCTTAAATGTTTTGCTACCTGTTGATCATTTATGGGGAAAATATTGGTTTTTTCTTTTATCATTATGGGTCATTTTGTAATTTGCAGTAGTTTTGAAAATAATTTTTTTAAAAAATCGGGCCCTTTTTTTTCTCACCCCGTTACAACTCAAATGTCGGGCCATTTTATTGAGGAGGGGTCAAAACAAAGGACCAAAAAAAGCCCCCTTTTTTAGTTTGAATTAAAAATATATAATTCTCGGTTCTTAAAATCGAGAAATATTCTGCCTTAAAAAAAGGGCCCCCCCGAATTTTTAAAAAAAATTTTGACGTAAACTATTTGATATTGTTTTTTCGAACTACCTCCCCAAAAAAAGAATTATTGGACGTTTGGGGAAAAATTAATTAAAAGGGAAGGTTAGGAAATTAAATAACTGATTAAGTTACGGCCACAGCTATTCAATATTTACATTTAATTAGAAGTTACTCATACTACTGATTATTTCAATTCTATATAGAATATGTTATATGAGAAGGAGAATGTAACAAAACCGGGTTTTTTTTATTTCAAAAATTTTTCCTTTCCATCAGTTGGGGGGGGGCGTTCTTTTTTACATGAATTTCAGTCGGGGTTTTCTCCTCGTGGGTGGAATGTGTTTTTATCACGGTCATCGTTGTAGGGTTTATGGAAAAAAGACCCCCCCAAAAATAAAAAATCCAGCCACAATTCCACCTACCTGGGACCAGTTTTTAAAAAAGTTCCAAAAAAATGTAGTACAATTTAAATATACGCCCCCAAAGGGGGACCAAACCGCAACAAATTTTGGGATTGTAGGGGTAGATCGGGCAGAGAGACTGGAACCCAGGGGCAAGGGCCCAAATCCGGTTTTGATCTATGGTTCAAAGAAGCAAAAAGAAAAAAAAAAAGCAAAAAAATAGGGGAAAAAAAATTTTTTAAGGTGAATTAGGAAATCCAGGGAAAAAAGGTAAACAAAAAGAATTTTCGATGGGAACAATTTAAAAAAAACGGGTTGCTCGTGTAAAAAGAAAAGCAGAGGACCGGTCAAGATTCTCGGAAGAAACAATGAAGAAGGTGAAGTAGAGATTTGTTCGAAGTCCACGAGAGTTACCGCTTATGAACTTGTCCCAGAAAACAGTATGGAAAATTTACGAAAAAAAATTAAATTTCAAACAGTATCATTAGTGCAACTGACACAACATATAACAGAGTTGACTTATGCAGCATCACGAACCATTGATAGAGTGCGGTTACAAAATGTATGGAACGAATTAGATTACAGATTGGACGTACGCCGTGTAACAAAAGGGTCACACATCGAACATTTGTAACCGAAAAATCACTTGGTATGTTTCTCTTTACATTCATGTATTACTTATTGTAATATATGCAGTAGTTTCTATAATGTCATATTTTAAAATCGGGTCCATCTTTTGTGCTCAACCTGCATTATTTCCGTACTACCACCCTACTCCTCGTGGATGGTGTTGTAATAGTCGATCTACGGTTCAAAGAAGCAGAGAAAGAGAAAAGAAACAGCAACACAATAGTGGGACAGAAAACATTTTATTGAAAGGTTGTACTACAACAGAAGTAGTTATTTAAGTCCAGAAGTCGTCGGACAGGCCTGACAGCTTACGTTCTGGAAGATTCCTGGCATGTCATGTATCCTCCCAGCAGATAGAGATATTCGAAAGAGATGAGGTCTCAAACTGAAGGAACGGGTGTCTCGTACACCAAAAAAAAAAGAACCAATTAACTCGTTAAAGAAGCAGTCTCACGTAATCTTCTGTTCACACTTGTGAAGGTTGTGTGATGTGAAATACGCCTGTTGGGGTGACATTCCTGGTTCAGCTACCAAATGGCATGCCCATTGATAGAACCCCCCTCAGTATAGATGGTTCTGCTTGTAAAACCTGCTTTCTGCTTACACCAGAGATCTCCTGTACGTGACCTAGTGCAGACGCACTTCATATTCCATTAAACTTATTATTTAATCTTACACTTGTGTGTGTCTTCGATGATTTACTGAATTTAAATTGAGTCTAATTACTTTGATGAAATGAACATTGATGGATAAAAAGAATTCTACCACATTTAAACCAATGATTCCTACCACTGATTGATTGAACCACTGATGACCGAAACACCCATAATAATACGCATCTCCATACACTATTAACATGTCGGCAGTTCCTCGTTTGAGTACTAGTTCCTCTTACTATCTCGGGGAACGGATCACAAATGACGACTTTTAGCAGGATTGGTGTTCACGAAACCTTCCGTTCAGGGACATCTACCGCTAGATTGCTTGGAGGAATCTTCCAGAACGTCAGGAACTCCATGCAATGTCGCTGACAGACTTGTCAGGCGACTTCTGGCCTTAATTTTAAACACCTGTTGCAGTATAACCATTTAATAAAAATGTTTTCTGTCCCATTAATTTGTTTCAATTTATGTTCTTTTTCTCTTCTTTGAACCATAGCCCGAAACTACGGCATTTGCGATCCTGCATTTCTTTGTGATTCCGAGTTTGTAAACCCTACTCACCTTGCAAGTTTATCGGTCTGGTAGCGAATCACCCTGTACAGGTTTGCACTGATTAATGATCGCTAATTAGTGTCCTGATATCACTAACTACTATCTCTTGGAAGGAAGATGCACGTAAATGTGTCCGAAGTTCAAAGTCTCATAATATCAAAGTGTGGAGAGTGGTGTGATCGTGGTTTAACATCACCAGGTTCGACGCCAATTTTCTCCATATTGCTTTAAAAATGTTGTAAATGATCAAATTGAATTTTAAAAATTGGTGTATGCGCTTACGATCACACGATAGAAGTGAAAACTTCTGATTTATTCTGGACACATGAATTCAATTGTTAGGATGTACCACGTTTTCTTTCACGACATTTTCTCATGCGAGCGTTAAGTAATTCTCTTTTGTTGTGCCCATTCATCAGTGGATTTGTTTAATCCGTTTTCTGTGAAGGTAAATGTTTAAATAATTAGGCATTCTTATATATTGATACATGAACATATACGATTTAAATTTCAGTTAGTCTAATTATTATAAAATATGTATGTAGGAAATATTATTAAATTAGTTTCAAATAATTAATTAAAATGTTTTAAATTTTCAATACATTTTCAATACATGACGCCAAACAAACCAAACCAAATCTAGATGAGTTCTAATATCCAACGAAAGAATTCGTGCACGAGGACGTCAGATGGCATATGGCCACTATGGGTGATCACTTCTACACCGACAATGAACGAATAAAGTTCGACATCCTTTTAGCTGCTTCGTTTTAAAAACAAAGCAGACTCTTCTTTCAGCTTAACGTTGGCATCCCCATCTCACAGGTGAGCCCTGCTCTCTATTCAAACAGTCTTTATCTTCTTTTGTAAATAATTAAATGATGTAAATATAGGGTGATTCTTAGTTTTCTTTATCTTAATAAATTAATAGTTTATTTGCCTTGGTTACAATGTTTTCTTTAGTTCAAAATTTCACTATACCCCTAGACACCACCCCACATGTGTATGTAAATTACTTATGTAGATTATATTTGTATAATATATATGTTTATATGGTACGTGCTGTCGCAACAAAGAGAACGTTCAAGATAACTCGCCAAGTTGGCAACCCTGATTTCCCATGTGTCGTACGCGCTGAATCGGAAAACCATATCTTCCTTTCCTATAATGTCACCAATGACGTTGTGTGTGTGCAAAAATACGTAACTACTGTTTATACAACTTATGTAACGCCATATACTGTGTACGACGAGGAAAACTAATACCCTGAGAGCCGTTTAAATTTTTTTTTAAATTCTCAAAGCAAACAAAAGGAGAGAGTTCGTACTTTTTCACAATAATACTTTTATTTTTTCGCAATTTTTTATTTGTCAACACTAATATAAGCCAAAACATTCGTAACTTTCTCGCCAATTAATTTCATTAAAATTTCAGATTTTAGATTCTTTTGGCACATTTTTTGTGTCTAAATGTCTTTCTACTGAATCAAAAAATAGATCCCACATTTCCTTTACTTCTTATCACCGATCTCTTTCGTTAGAATAATTTTCGTTTTTCACAATTATTTTTTTGCTTCTGCACCTCTTCTCTCTTTCACTCGCTAGAGTTGAGCTGAAGTAGGCTGCACGACAATAATGTATATAAAAAAGAAAATAGAATTTCAAAGAAAAAGTGTGCATAAAATTTTACTTAAAAAACCCAAGCATAAAAGGATTTTAGTAAAAAAAAAAAAAACGAGGTTACCGACCCTAACACGGTTTCTGACCGGAGCCGAATAAATCTAAATGAGCGTAACGCAGCTGCACCTGACGCTTAAGTTAGATTCATTCTTCTGTAAAACGTGCCTAAATAAGTTATCACTTCAAAAATCTAGAATTTTTGTGAAATCAATATGTGGTATTAGTATTAGGGTATCTTCTAAAGAAATATGCAAAGTGTATGAATTTTCCGTTAGCATCAAGTGTGGATGCATACAAGTACTTGATACCTTAAATTCCGGTATAAAGTTATTGAAATCACAACGGATTTTTCAAGAAAACACAAATATTCTACATATTGACGCTATTTTCTCCATAACTCTCATAATCTCACCAGTCCGTCAATTAGCGTTATTTAATACAAGTTGAATCTCATATATAAAAAGTTATTTGATTTAATCAACATCTCTCACTAGAGTGATATAGATGAAGCTGTTGTTGTTTGTGAATTAAAAAAAAAATTCCGAGGCCTTGAATGTATTTATTTTTATTTTATATAACAATAAAAAAAATTAAACTATATTAGTTTTAAAAGCAAATTTGAGTCGAATAAAGTACTTTGAACTTAACGGAAATAATTAATCGTAACATTAAAAGAAACATTTATTTTCTTGCGGTTACGAGAAAATATCCCGCAGTTAAACAAAAGATAAATGAATTAGTCATTCTACCACAAATTTTAACACAAAAAGTTACATCTATTACTAGATGTATTATCTCAAGTATGTTTATTCACTTTAACTTATTTTTAAAATGAATTGAGCATCAGCAATGTGTGCATCATATTATTCTATAGACGTTGCCGCTTGTGCTGTACATACGGGAACAAGATACGTTTGTATAGCTAGCCATCCTCCCGCCCCCCTCCTTTTGCGTGGATTTCTGTTTTCTGAAATTTCATGGAAAATGATATGCATAAATTCTTAATTTTTTTAAAAGGTACAAATTACATCTGATTTATAATTTTTATATATATATATATTAGTATTTGCAAATTATATTTTATAAATAGCATATAATACAGCGTTTCTCATACTGTGAGACGTCCCCCTAGGGGGCGTAATAACCGTACGAGGGGAGAGAGCAAATCGAAAAGTTGAGAGTAAAAAATTTAATATAATTATCAATTTACTAAAAAGAAGCAAAACAAAATACATTTTGACACAATCAAAAATAGAATACATATTCACACAGATATAAGCTCTTATAAATGTATCAGTAAGATAAAAAGTATTTGTTAATTAATTTATCAATGCTAAATTAAGAACAATTTCAGTAATTGCTAGTGATTTACATGAGCTTGTCATATTATTCAAAATTATTTACAAAATTTAATATTTATCTTTATAATTTGTGAGGTAATAATTAAAGTCGCATTGTAGCTTTTGCGTTGAATTACATTAGTATTGCATTCAATTCATTGTTGTAGCATGAGGGGGGCGCAATGAAAATTATGTCTCAAAATTAGGTCGCAAATATTGAAAGTTTAAGCACTGATGTAATCTATATATATATAAAAGAAAGTCGTGTTAGTTACACTATTTATAACTCAAGAACGGCTGTACCGATATGGCTAAAAATTGGTGGGTAGGTAGCTTAGAGCCAGGAGACGGACATAGGACACTGTTTATCCCGTTCGACAGCGTTTCCGTGTGACTTGACATAAAACGTCAGTCATTATAAAACGTGGTATAACAAAAAAGAATCAGACTTCGAATAACAAAACGCAAATGACAGCTATGTAATGTAATGGACGTATGGATGACAATTTGATTTTTGTAAGAAATCAATATTAAAACTATTTCTATTAAATAAATAATTAACAATCATAATGTTATAATGGAGCCATTGCCCATTCAAATAAAAAGTGAACTATAATACGCGGTATAACAAAAACGCATCAGACTTGGAATAACAAAACGCAAATGACAGCTAAGTAATGGTTATAAATTTGATTTTTGTAAGAAATCAATATTAAAACTATTTCTAATTTTACTAGCTATTAACTATTTTCTCTGCCAGTAATTCCAAGATCTACGGCTGCCGACGAAATAAACGCTTGCCTCAAATCGTCGAATCTATGGCGCTATGTGAAGAAACTGCAGCTGACAATTAACATGAGAGTTGCATTGCTTAATGATACATCTGCTAAATATATTTCTCTGAGCAATTGCTGACTATCGGTAATGATCAAGTACCTGTCGATGAATCGAGCGGATTGATATCATTTCCAAATAATTTCTGTAATTTTGTCTCATCAAAAGACGAACTTATCAGCAATGTATTTCCAAACATTATTTCTAACTACAAAAATAATGAATGGTTGAGTGAGCGATCAATTTTAGTGGCTAAGAATAAAGATGTAGATGACCTGAACTACATAATTCAAAATAAGATCATTGGAACAATGCATTCATTCAAATCTATTGACTGCGTCACAAATGAAGATGAAGCCACCACAACTATCCAATTGAATTTTTAAACTCCTTGGATGTGCCTGGCTTACCACCACACAATTTACGCCTAAAGGTTGGCTCCGTAGTAATCATGCTTCGAAACATAAACCAACCAAAACTGTGCAACGGTACGCGTTTGGTGGTTAGAAAATTGATGAACAATGTAATTTACGCGACGATACTGAAAGGAAAATTCAAAGGTGAGGAAGTTCTCATTCCGAGGATCCCGATGATCCCAACCGATATGCCGTTTGAATTTAAAAGACTTCAATTTCCGATCCGTCTTGCATTTGTCATGACCATCAACAAATCACAAGGCCAATCCTTAAAAGTTTGTGGTTTGAATCTAGAACATCCATGTTTTTCCCATGGTCAATTATATGTGGCATGTTCACGGGTCGGAAGACCATCTGCGTTGTTTGTTTTTGCGCCTGATAATAAAACACAAAAAATGTTGTGTATCACAAGGTACTTAAGTGAAGAGCAACCTATGTACTAAAATACAGAAACAATAATAAATGATTAATGTAGGTGCTTAATTTTTTTTTTTTATTTTCTAATAAAAAAAAACTTAATAAATTCAAAAATCTGCTTATTTATTGCCTTTAAGGCGGAACAGAGTTCGCCGGGTCAGCTAGTGGGATATAAAAAAAGAATTTCACAAATCATAAGACACCCTACCATTAAACAGCTTCCAGTGGACGGTGGGAAACAAGCTTCTCACAAAAAAATTAATAAACAGAAAAATGATCTTAAAAATTAAATTAATATAAGGTAATAAGCAAAAGGATTTTTTTTTTCATAAATCAATCTGAATCCAAAAAATATTTCAACATAACATTACCAGAAAAAAATAGTACAATAAAGGGTTGGAGTTGGTTCTAAACAGTGAAAATTATGCAGTAAAGTTAAACATTTTACGTCTTTATATATAAGTACTTAATACTATTACAGACAAAGGATTAATAATCTAAATAAGTTGATTAAAAGAAATCCTTAGTACTGATTCAGATGCCTGTATATTGACAACTAGTATCTAGAGCAGGTGACTAAGAAATCGATATTGGAAGGCCGAAGAGAATAAAAAAGGTCGCATAAAATTATTTACGCATCAAAAATAAAAGGCCCGTCTGGTTTCAAGACTGAACAATGCTCCTATACAATTCTTGAGTTTTTATAGCCGGAAGTAGAAAGAATAATATATCAAGATTAAGCAACTTGAAATTGTTATATGCTTTTTTGTTGAATAGCATTATGCAAATGTCATATCGATATCTTCAAATCATTATCAGATAACTATGGATGAACAGATTTTGTGACGCACTTTCATATTTCTTTTTTTTAGATTAAATTAATTTTTTTTATCAATTATTGGATCTAAAAATAAAGAATTCAGAAACACGTGAATACTATCGTATATCGACTTAAATTATTTTGTGTAAAGTTATGATCATTTTAACATTTAAAAAATTTGCCCGGAAAATAAGAATAACACATAGATTTTTATGGTAAGTTGTCACGTAAATAAAGCAAAGAAGAGAGACATTGCTATGTTCAGTGACATAACGTACATCCCCGCATCGAGGGGGAGGGGGTGGGAGCAGGTTTCTAAGGGGTCCCAAAGCTTGACTGATGCCAAGTACTATGTAACCAATTTATAAAATATTCGTATTAAAGGAAGAAGCCGACTTTGCAGGGGGCCCTAATATTTTCCATTACACCACTGACTATATTGTACACATTTTGATTTTATTCTCGGAACAAGAAAGCGGAATTTGAGTAATTTAAAAATCCTTTACGTGTTTAACTTTTAGTACATTTTTTTCAGTTTTTGCGATGGTTGTGAGCTTCGATTCCAACATCTACACCCCCTCACACACACCGCGTCACGGGGGAGGACAAGATTCTAGGGGGCCCAAAGCCTATTGCTATGACGCAATCCTTTGCAAGATCCGGCTTGGGGATCCCAAAACCCGACTTTGTAGGTACATATTATCTCTTACGCCACTGGAGTGAGGTACCAATTTTTAGCTTTTAATTTTTATTGTTTATTTTTGGGGATATATATATATATATATACAGAGAGAGAGAGAGAGAGAGAGAGAGGGTATGGCTTGGCCTGTCTGTAATTCAGAGAATTGTAAGCAGCTCTTCACAATATTGTTCATGTTGCTCGTTGGGTTTTTTGAGTCATCACTTCACTATGTCCAAAAGATAAGTTTTAGGTTATTTTTCTAGCAAGGTTTCTAAATCACTTTCAGTACTTTTAAGAATTTATTTTAAGCAGTTTTTAAGATTTTGAAAAATATACCATAAATTCATAAGCGTTGTAGATGATTTTGACTTTTGGGGGAGGAGTGAAGAGAGATTATACGGACAATCTTTTTTTTGCATTTGTGAACCGTTGCAACAACTTGAAATTATTTGATAAGAAAGAAAATTTTATGCTTTAATTAATAATTCTTGTTGGTAATAAAAAAAAAGAAACACATTTTTGCATATAAAATTTAATAAATTCTTGGATAATCTAGAGAATGGAAAACCAAAATAAAAGGGATTATGTGCCTGAGTAGTTTGAAACCGTTTTTGAATATTGCTTTGAAAATTTCATTTTAAACTCATTTTATTTGAATTTATAAAACCAAACGAAGAAAAAATTTTTAAATATATTTTAAAGGAAAATGAAATCAATTTTTGAAGAAATTTCAACATCAGCAGTAAACACTATAAAGAAATTTTGGTCGTAAAAATGGAAAAAGCTTTTAGACTTTATGGAAGTAAAGAAGTTGCCTATGCAATGATTTTCTTAATTTACCTTGAAGAATTTGAAATATCACAAAATTAGTGTGTGGGTCAGAATGAAAATGTACTTTTTCAAAAATTTGTACTTATCAGGCCAAAGTATGAAACAAATCATAAAAATGATAAACATATTTTAATCCCAGTTATTTTATTGCAAATAATATTATATAATGTTAAATGATAATTGAAACATCAAAGCGCAATTATCTCTCAAGCACTTTAACGAGATATCAGCGTTTGCCATTGATGATGAAATATGGTACCATTGAGAAAACATTTGAATGGAGATTTAAAATCAAAATCTTAAAAAATATATCAAGCAAACGACTCTTAAAAGCTATTTGAAACAAAGAATAAACCCTTTATACAAATAAACGATATATATTTATTCCAATTTTAAAAATTCTATTAACAATTAATAGAATGAAAAGCTTTTTCTTGAACGTCTCAAATACATAGGTATTTTTAAATGACAAGTTGAGAATATAGAAACACTAGAAAACCCTTGGTTTACATTTAACAAATGAAGAAGTTTTTGATAAGGGAAAAAAATGAAGTTATGGATTTCAAGTATCTAGAACTTATGAAATATGTAAATAAAATATTATGTATCTGTTTTACCGTGTAGTATTCAACAAAATTTTTTTAAAAAATGTTGCCCACTCAGCCACATTTATAAAGAAACAACCCAAAAAGCATATAAACAGCCATGTCCATATGAATACACTTTGCCTTTTTTTCATTGTTTGTAATTTTATTTTCTACGTAGTTTTTCTTTTCTCCCGAGACAATTTTCTAAATTCTACAGGATGTCTCACAAAAGTTAAAATATTTTATAGATCAAATTTTACAAATCCATGTACAAGATCTTAGGAAGGTAGTATTTGCATTTTTAATTATATATATATATATATATATATATATATATAGTAGTATATATATATATGGAGAAAGTATATATATAGCAGCAGTTAAGTTAAGGAGTAGCAGCAGCAGTATATATAAGGTTATATATATATAAGTATATATATATATAAGTAAGGTAAGTGTTATATATATATATATATATATATATATATATATGTTACATATATATACATATTATATAATGATAATGTAAAACCAGTATATCACAAATTAAAATGAATTAACGTTAGTAATGCACCTAAGCGAAATGTTTCAGGATTAATAACTGTAATTTTAAGTAAAATGCTTCTTGAAATGTTACTGAAAAAGACTTTCTGAGTAAATTTCAAGGCCTTTAGAAATGGATTTCAACTTTTTGTCACCGCTGAATCAGTATTATTGGGATTAATTGTGTCAACATTCACATTATTGCTTTTTCACCAGTTATAACAAAAATTCCATTAAATCGGAGTTTCTTAGATCTCTCAGACCTTACTTTAGGTATAATTATAACTAATGTTTTATCTTTTAGAAGAGATAGTTTTCTATCAAATATATATATCAAAAAAGAAGTTAAATTTGAAACAAAATATTGAGAAGCAAGGACATCGAAAAATGACAACAAATGTACGAATTTATTTGCCAAATTTTACTAAAAACTAATATATAAACTATTTTTAAAAAAATATCACCATGACCCCTCATTACTTTACCTAAATTAAAATTTTTTTAATAAATTCGATAAAACACCAAAAAAAAGTGTACAAATGCAAATACTTCCGGTTTCGATATCTAACTTCTGGTTCATTTTTGCAGATCTCTCTTGACATAAAAACTGTTATAACTTCGTAAATATTTAAAGCATAAACAAAAGTAAGGTATTTTTAGAAAGCAGAAAAGTTCAACTATATAAAATTTGAAGTAAAAAAAAAATCGCCACTTTCATCAAAATTGAAGCTTTTACACTAGTCAGGCCTTAATAGAGGTTAATTAATCCCCTCTTACACTGGGATTTTATATAAGAAATAAAAGAATTGATGAATTCATGTTGCAATTCATCCTATTCGTTCGAAGTGGAATTTCTATTTTCAGGGGCCTTTGGATGGTTTTTAGAGGGAAGTTTGGTGCGAGTTACGCACGCCAGCCCTGCCCCAGAGTGTCCCAAATACGCTCTATAGGAATGAAATCTGGTGACAATTCATCCGGCGGATATTCTCGCTTTTCAGTAATTCGTCGACCAGATGAGCTATAAACGGCTTTCCGTTGTCATCCATTTAATAAAATCAGGGCCAATTGCACCCGTAAAAAGGCGAACATAGGGCTCCCTCATCCCTACACATCACAACAGCCGACATGTTGGTGTGTGTGGCCACTCAGAGTGATGCTTGCCCAGACCATCAAGCATCCGCTGCCGTAATGGTCGATTTCTCGAACATTGGAGGGTAGGGAGAGGGTTTCCGGTTCTCTTCATATGAAAGTACGTCGAGGACACTGGTTAGTCATCCTTTGATCCATGATCCAATCTCGCGATGTTCCGCCTCACTGTAAACGGACTATCCTGACTGGGAACCGGAGAGAGACGCAAAACACACAGCCTTCTTACACACAACATTCTCTCGTAAAGTGTTTTAAAAACAGCCATCCTCGAAACACAGGTTCCTGTGGCAGCATACAATTCACGAGACTGCTTTGAAGTTGTAGCATCCCTGTCATACATCGTTATGATGGACAAATGGAGGTATTCTCTGGTCATCGTGGCCTTTGGATGACCTTGCCGAGGCTTTCTCTCGACAGAGACAGTATCATGGGTCATGACGGTCTTTAGGGGTACTGGGCTGAAACTGGTGAGATGCCACCCACGATCCAATACCTTGACCACTAGGCTGCCGCGGCCACATAAAATAATGGGATCTGGTTGTTTGTATGAATATTAAAATTGTATACTTTAAAGGTTACGTATAATGAATCAAGTCCTTCGAGAAATCTTTGAAACGATGAAGTCACATTTATAAGCCATTACCTCATTCTTTTATCTTACATGAATAGTTGCGCTAACCCTTGTCAGACCCCGAGAATCTCCGGAATCTCAATCCCCTCTCTTACTTGTTTATCAAGCGATATGAAAAAATATTTGCAACTCTTATCGTATTGAAGATAATATGCAATGAAAAGTATATAGCCACAAGATTCTTGTTTAAATCCAAAAAGTTCAATATTGAAAAGTATATTTTTAAGAAAATGCTGCTTACAAACAGCAGTTAATATATTCCACAGTGGTTGGTATAAATGCAAATGGCCTGTATTTCCGTCGTCCACTACTGACGGTTGAAAAATGAAAGACGTGAATTCACGTCTCCCGTCTTCAAAGTGTTAAAATCTATAAACATTTTAAGATAAGGTATAACGAATTACAGAGTAAACAATTTTTATACTGGAATATATGATTTCAAGCAAAACAATGAGTCACAAATACGAGAAATCGACATTCAAGAATGCTTAAATCGCTTATTTACAGTACCGTGACCAGGGACGTCTTAAGACAACTGGAACCAGGCCCAGGACCTCAGCCATAATTGGGGCCTCGTCTCGTTCTCGACATAGCCTTAATACGATCATGATTTGAATAGTTTCAATGGTCAAATCTTTTTTCCATTTGCATTCTCTGAAAAATTGGGAATTTGCTCAATATATCAACCAGCTACATGTGATGACCGTCGTCAACGGCTAGTATCTAGGCCTACCACCATACTCATCATTTTGTTTATTGTTGAGATTGACTACTATTAGTAGATCCTTACCGAAGGGGCCAGTGAGCTATCTACTAATGATTCACTTTGTAATTTGGAACAACAATCAATTGATATTGTTTTTTAAATGTTTCTACCTGTCTTTTATTCCTGTTAGATTCCCTAAATAAAAGCAGCGCACTTTCTGATTTTTACTTTTGTCAAATGCCCTAAGGATTTCAGATGCATCAGACACTTTACATGACGAGTTTCAAGTGAACCAGGACTGTCTCAAACTCCCATCCAAGCGATTCCCAACCAAAAAAGCGACAGCAGCACCACCGTTTGAAAGGAACTGATTTAATTCAATATAAAAATTGGACACGTAGGAGAAACATTCCAAGACTACGCGATAGCTTCTACAAATTGATATAGATATTATTGATAGATGATAGAAATGCTATTTGCCTAGTGTTTGGGCCGTAGTAATTGTGTAATGTCCAGTGCATTATATATTATGTGTGCTGTAGAAATTAAAAATCCATAGAAGCTCACAAGATTGTTTTTATTCATGGACTTTGTTTTATTCAAGACGTTGCAGCCCTCCATTGACAAGGTAAGCCCTTTCACCTTGATCTTTCCTTCATTTTAAGCAACAAAAAATGAAAAGGACTATAAAACATGTCTCGACTGATTACTGAACAGACGATCATGATTTTTAACGAATTTACTCGCTACCAAGAAAATGATGCATTTATTGAGCAATACAGTTCATTGTTTTACACAACAATCTTTTCCGAAAACTAGACTTGAAATCACGATTCCTAGTCCACAAAACTGTAATACACTACTGACCATTAAAATTGCTACACTAGGAAGAAATGCAGATAACAAAATGATATTTATTTGGAAAAGTATATTATATAAGAAAAAACAACAATTAAATGTTCAAGAAATTTGGGTGCATAGATCATGAGAAATCAAGACCAAAAACCACCACCTCTGGCAGTGATAATAGCACTTATATTCCTGGGAGTCGAGTCAAACAGAGATTGCATGACAGGTACCATGCAGCTTCAACACGATACTACAGCTCATCAAATGTAGTGGTTGGTGTATGGTTACGAGCCAGTCGTTCAGCAACCATAGAACAGACGTTTTCTATTGGCGAAAGGTCTAGTGAACGTGCAGGCCAGGGCAACAGTCGAACATTTTCCGTACCAAGGAAGGTCCGTACAATACTAGCAACATGCGGGCGTGCATTATCCTGTTTAAACGTATTGTTTCACAGGGCTCGAATAAAGGGTAGAATCACCGGTTGTAACACACGAGAAATATAACGTGCACTGTGTTCAGAGTGTCGTCAATGCGGACAAAAGGTGACCGAGACGTGTATCCAATAGCACCCCATACCATCACGCCAGGTGATAGGTCAGTATGACGATGACGAATGCACGCTGCCAATATGTGTTCACTACGATGAGACCGAATACGGCTACGACCATCTTGAAGCTGTAAACAAAACCTGTATCCATTAAGGCTATGCGGGTAACATGCCTGTCTTCTCGGCTGCTAGTGATAGGGGGCCGTTGAGATCTAGCACGGCGTTCCGTATTACCTTCCTGAACCCATCGATTACATATTCTGCTAACAGTCATTGGATCTCGACCGACTGGAGCAGCAATACTGTCATACGATAAGCCGCAATTCCTTTACGCTACAATTCGATCTTTATCAAAGTCAGAAACGTGCTGGTACGCATTTCTGCTTCTTACACGAGGCATCACAACTTTTCACCAGGTAACAACATTCAAATGCAATTCATGCTTCTGAGAAAACCGGCTGGAATAATTTTCCCTTACTTAAACGCATTGTATGGCAGCCGCTACCGGCGTCCCCTCATAATGCTCTGATTTCAGGGCTTAGAATGCTCAAAAGGTAATCATTTGCATATGCGACAGCACCTTCTTCCTTTCGTTTAAATTTCACGTCTGTAGCATGTACCTTATTGGTGTAACAATTTTAATGACCTGTAGTGTATATAAATCATTAAAATAACAACACTTAATCTTTCAGGTAGTATTGATGACTACCATTACTTTTAGAAGGATATCTTATGCGAAAGAAAGAGGATGTTTGACATGGCTTGTCGATAATAATCTATATTAATCTTCATTTGTATTTTCATTGCGTTTTGTTCCCTAAAAAAATGCTTGAGGCAAAATAACGGAGTTATTCTTTGTTTGTTTGTTTGTTTAAACGTTAGATCGCTAATTTTTATCAAATATCCGATAGAAAAATCCAAATTCTGGCGATCCCGGCTTCTACAAAACTATTGAAAGTTTCAAGGTTCATTAGCTATTCATTGCTAGCGGACGAAAAATGTTTATTCTGAAACTTTGTACGTACATATAGCTGTTCACTAACTCATTATTATATATAACTCTGCGTATTTGGCTTATATTACTTCAAGTAAATTAAGAAAAAAAACATAAAAATTAATAAATACCAACTGAAAAAGTTATAGAATTAATGAAACTTATATTTATTACATACAATGTAGTTGTGAAAAGTATAGCCAGCAGACAATTATAATGTTATAGAAATTAGTTATATGCCTGCAATGCAAACAAATGGGTGTAGCTCAGTTTGGTATATGGGGAAATCTTTCACCTTAATAAGGGTTTGACTCCACGCCCCTGTAGTACCCATGGCAACATGCAACGATGTGTGATGCTCTCTTTACCTATGAGGTCTATTAATTCTGTAGAAAGTGCGAGCCAGTTGGAAAGCGGGCGATCCTAGGATTGAAAAGCAAATACTGCCCCTAGAGTCCAAACATACTCGATAGGGTTAAAATCCGGAGATCGAGATAGCAGCTGCATGCGCTGAATTGTTTCCAGCTTAAGATAAAGATGTGAGACCTGTGTGGTCTCACATTATCATCCTGTAGCACGAAAGCATCACCTATAGCCCCGGTATAAGGGCCCACGTAAGGATTCAGGATGTCATCTCTGCATTAACATCTCCACGGGAAGAGACATGGAGGAGGTCTGTGCGTCCATCCAAAGAGGTACCACCCCAAATACAAACACTGCCTGATCCGCATGTTTCTCTTTCACGTATGTGTCATGAATGAAAACAAATTCCAGGTTATCTCCAAATGAAAATATGCCTAATATCGCTTTAGAGGCTAAACCAAAACTCATCCGAAATGGCTGGTCACCTCACATAAAGACCACCTCCGTGGAGCCTTCGATGCAACCTTGACCCGTGCCAATCTTCCGGAGCTTGCTGCGAGAGGGGATCTGAGTTTAGTTGGAGTTGTGGTCCTATTCCTTTGTGCTCATAATGACAAATATCAGGGCATCAGCACTTGTGGTAGTGTAGTTCGTAGCCGCTCTTGGTTGAACCTCCTGGTTGTGGAATCCGTGGTTAGAAACTGTTGCCAAAGTCTATGAATCACAGACGGACTCACCCTCACACAAGGTTACCTTAGCCCCTTCTTCTAATCAGACTTTGTTCCAGCTTCTAGTTGCCTCCAAATAGCTCACCCTTGCAGTTCTTCGGTCATATGATGCCTGGAGGTCATTGTTACAATTTCGCTATACTAGATTTCTAATCTCAAACACGAGCGAAAATTGAAGCATTCTGAAGCTCTTAGATACCTGGCTTTATGTTCCTTTGCAAAATGACGTGTATTTTAATTCGTATCGTCACTCTATTTTTCTCATAAATGTAATATACCTACAGCTCCTTTCTACTTCTTTACCAACATATTCAAATTTCATCGAGACTAGCTTATTTTTGGGCGAGCTATCGCTATTATGCGGTAGTGCACCAGCCTGTGTAAAGCTTATTATATAAAGCATACCTAAATTTATATATAAACACACTTCTTTGATTTAATGTGGGTACGACTTTGTCTTGTAAAAGTAACACGTTTTCCAATTTGGGGCATGGTTGTTCAAAGGAGAATTTTTCGAAAATGAAAGATGATGCGAAGCCCTGCCAGACTGTCACCTTTGCAGCGACTTCGTTGTTTATTCACGAGGATTCGAAGTAATCCATATAGTTCTGAGGGTTGATATCCCTGTGTAGAGTGAAGTGTGCTTCCACCTTCCAAAAATAGGTTGAACAACCGCTAAGAGGTAGTTTTCATTTTTGGCCATAAGCAACTCGGCCAATGACGCCCTCTTTAGCTGCGTCTCCCGGTTAACTCCTGTAGTGATTGCAACTTTCAGAGATAGAGATGCAATATCTCGGGGTGGATACGTTGAGTAGATGAGTGCGGCATATACAATATCCTTCTAGCTTTGCGAGCACTTCCACTCCTCGTGGGAATAATTCCGCCACTAATTCATTTATAGTAATTTTCCAATCCAGTAATTCGGCACTCTACTTCGTGGCTGATTCTCTAATGAGCCAGTTTCTGCGAATCGTTTCACAATCTTCACTATTCCAGTATACGATGTAGGACCATTCTTCGTTGTCATTCCTTTAGCAGCTCGAAATTTTTGCAACGCAACAGCTGCTGACTCTCAGCTCAAACAGAACTTCACCAACAACACTCTATCGCGGGAATGATCACAATCTTAAAGGGAATGAAAAATCTTTGTATATCACGGTTTGTTCATTGCAATATTAATTTACATGATTTTACTGAATCTCTCGCATACCAGCACCGCCGGCTTAAACTCATTTCTGACTTTTGGGCACATAAGATCTACGGGCCCTCTTGGCACTGGTGGATCCAAGGAGGGGCTCTTGGATCTGGTTAAGTCCAAGTTATCTGGGCCCTGGTCACCCACCCCAAACGAGCAATGGATAAACTTGCACTGCATGCCATTGGAATCTACAGGTGATTTTTTAAACTGAAAATGTTTTTCGGCTCAAAAAATCTTGTTTCCTTGTGAGCCCTTTTTTTCCAAACTACACTTCTTTATTTTAATTTTTACTTTTTTAAGAAGTTTCAAAGTTTTAAAGAACTTTTGTCTCACCCGGTATTTGTCAAAAAGAGTGTTCTAAATAAATATTTTTCCCCATTTATATCTATCTTTTATTTCTGATTAAAGCCAAGTTTATACAGCTAGTGGTTCTGACTACCTCCGTTAAGATGAACTGATTGTGTCGAAAAGGACCTAAATAATTTTAATGGTCAAAAACTGGAAAACATTTGCCAAAAGTACAGATGCTTGGAGAACACTTCTGGAGAAGGCCAGGGCTGTCGAGCCATTGAACAAGAAGAAGAGTCTATAACTGATGTCTTTAGTCGAGTTGTGCAGGCCTTGCAATTTTACCTCCATTAAACTATTTGTTGTGAGGGGTACCGTTTATAAACAAAGTAGTCGTTAAGGTTTCATTCAGGTGCATTCAATAAACAATTAATAATAATAATAATAAAAAATATTTTAAACTCGATTCCCACTTAGGTCAACAAAGAAAAAATTTATTTTAAATTAATTAAATTTAATGAATGAATTCAATAACTTCTTCACCAGAAATAACGCAGAGTAAATTTAAAATTAAAAAATAAATTTAATTAATGAATTAATGTTAAAAACTGTATCAACATCAAGTGTCATCCACTACAAGTTTTAAGAAATGTATTTGAACTTGAATGGATGGAATAGAAAGTATTTTATTAACGATTGAAAATTTGAACAAGATATATATATATAGAAATAAATATATATAGGGAGAGAGTGAACTAATAGTAGGAATTGAAAAAGGTCATATAAGAGAAAACAATATTTACTTATGTTTTGATTCATGTGAAGGGTAAACTTAAGAAAATGAGATACTGTGCATATATCTTATAATCAGTGCAGTTTTATATCAATGGAAAATTTCAAGAATTCCACAGTTATCTGAAGAAATTTCTAGAAAAGGCTTTTAAGTATTATAGAATAAATGAACAATTTTAATGAAATACACAGACTTGCACTTTCGATTAAGAGAATTTTTTGACTGTAGACATGTATTCGAAATTCAAGAATAAATACTGATAAAATGATTTGCAGCAGAGTAAAGAGAGAGAGAGAATATACATGAGTTCATACACTTTCCCATGAAGTTTCAGTAATTTGAGTGTTTAGGTATCACCAACAAATTGAAAAAGGTAAAAAAGAATTTTTAATCCTCCTGTGTTAAAAAAAAAAGGCTGGGAATAATTTATCCCTTTCACAAAATAATTAATTAGCTTAATTTGCATTTCTTTAAGAATTCTCACAGGTTATCATGTGTTTTTGTGTGTTGTTGTTTCATGTGTTGTGTGTGTGTACATAGAATTCTGAATCAAGTTTTTAGAAATCTGCAGCAATAATGACAAAATACAAGAGAAACATACTGAGCTTAGAAATGAAAAAAATTTAATGTTGGATTTTTAAATAGATATTTCTTGTGCATACGTACATATATCAATATTCTTTTCTGAAAATGTTGTTACCAATAATATAGGGCAACTTATCAAAAACTCTGGTTGATTATCGGAAAATAGAGAAAGATATTAGTAATACAAAAAGCAGTATTTTTACCACACTAAATGGGAGGAGGGGAAAGAGGTGCAACGGAAGGATAACGGATTTTCCTAAAAAGTGTCATTTTAAAAATTGGTGATTTTCGTGAGTTTAATTTATAGTCTTATTTGCCTTTTGCATTCAGAAGTCAAAAAATAGAAGGTATACCAAAAGAAATTACGTAAACTGGAACTTTAAGGAAAAAACAGCTGTAAAAAATGATAAAAGATTCGCAGCTTATATACTCCGCAGGGGTGGCTCTAGGGC
This sequence comes from Trichonephila inaurata madagascariensis, assembly GCA_019973955.1. NCBI lineage: Eukaryota > Metazoa > Arthropoda > Arachnida > Araneae > Nephilidae > Trichonephila > Trichonephila inaurata. The sequence continues at coordinate 190,473 of BMAV01006136.1, read as the reverse complement.
CGGACAAACTGGACCCGTGCCCAGGGCAACGAGTTCTAAGAGAGGCATTTGGAGTGAATTTGAAAATATATATATATATATATTCTTTTTTTTTTTTGTTACAAAAAATTTCATATATTTTCTGAAATTCTTTTGGGTAGGAATAAGGTATTGCATTTATTGTATCTTACTTCCTCTCTTATTATGTATTCTGTATGTTAATTTCAGTTTTCTTTTATCTTGAACCTTAAGATTTCAATGCAGGATTTTATGTTCAATTGTAAAATTGCTGTTTACACATCTTTCTCTAGTAAATGAGTACCGAGCTTGCTTGGGAGCTTAAAACTGGGGGTTTCGTGTTTCCCAGTGCTGACCACCTGATCGGAACATCTGCTCATGCGCCTCAGGGCCTAGGGTCAAGTATACTGAATTGGACACCGTAGGTCTTGGCCCTCATGGTCCGTTGCGCCACTGAGTTAAGTTAATTGTGTCCTTAATTTTGTATTTGACTTAAACTTATATATATATAATATAGTTATCCTGCCTTTTTGTTCGCAAGAATTATTGAAGTTTTATAGGTGTGTATCTGTGTAAACAATATATCTTTTTTAATTATAATATTTGGCTTTGGGAGAGAGAGGTAGCATTTTCCATTTTGTTCTGGGCGTCAAACTACTAGAACCAGCCCTGTAATCTGTTATTATTCCAGACGAAGGATTGTCGGGAGCGTTAAAACAAATCGGGTGTGCTGGCGATGTCAGCTGAAACGACAATGATCCGCGCCGTGAGATCCTCCACCATAACTATCGGCGTCTCATGTACAACCGATTTTAAATGGTCAGAAGAAGACATCCAAGCGATTAAGGTTCGGGGGAGCGTAGAGGCCAAGAAATGGGCGTCCAAATCACCTCCCGAGACAAATAGCATGGAGGTGGTTAAATACCGCAATTGAAAAATATGCTGATGCATGATCGTGCATGTACCACACATACTGGTGCACAGCGACCGGTACTCCGTCCAGTAACTCCAGGAGGTTGTGAGGTAGGAAAACAGAATGAGGGATTGAATGATCATCGGGTAACATGATCTCTGTTGAGGTCTTAATCCCCTGTCTTTAGGATATTGTTGACCTTTGTTGATAAAGCTTGCCATGATTTGAGAGTAATTAACAAAATTTAAAAATAAGCTTAAGAAAATAAAAGTTAAGGATTTAAAGTAAGATTTCGACCTTAAGAATGTAAAATAAAATTAATATAGCTAATTTTGTTGTCTGTGTTGTAATGGTAAATTCAATGAGAAATAAAAATAAACGGAGGAGTTTGTGTTGTCCGAAGATGTTCCGTTACCGGAGGCTAGTGAACGGACAACTTAATCATAAAATTGAGTTAGGTCAATTCGCTCGGCAACCGGGAGATCCCGGCACCTTGTCCGTCGACTTCTGAATATGAAAGGACCATCAAAACGGCTTGATTTTATATGCTTTAGGCGAACTGAACGCCCGTCCATCAGGAAGCTGCTTCTCGTTAGGGATGTGTATTAGAAGTTAGTAGAAGATCGAATTCAGAAAAAAAATATTTTGAGCCATTGAGGCGTTCGGACAGAATGTTCGTATGTCCCTGCATTCGTTTGGTCACGCTCCTCCTCTGGATCATCGCTCTCCCGACGGCAACCGTCGGGATTATAATAGACTAAACGTGATTTATATACGACCTAATGTTTTATCGTAATTTATCGTCCTCATGCTGCCTACTACCGTGTCACCTGCACCAATACATTTCTTAGTGAAAAAATAATTTGTCTTACTACTCTTTACTTCTGAGTTATGCTTATAATACAATAGCAATAAAAAATATTTGTAGGACTCTTCATTTTTATTGAACTAATAACTTCAGTTGACTTTAACACGAGAGCACTTTGAAGTCCAGTTTTAAATTTAATGTGCAATAGCTCAACTCTTCCATTCGAGAATGGAATGTATTCTTCACTCAAGAATGAATCCATTCGTCATCGAATCTTTTGACAATTAACTATCAGGCGACTGAGGCATTGCTCTATTGTTCTTTCGTAATCCAGAAAAAAATGCTGCTAACAAGTTTATTAAAAGTTAATTCAAATACGATAAATGTGTCACGTGACATTTACGCTTATGACTCATTCTCCCTCTTTTAAATTCCACGAATAGTTGTACTAAACTTTCGTCATAATACTTGTCATTTACTTGATAGTCGAGTTATGCAGAAAGGGATTCAGAACTCTTACTGTATCTTATTTTAAAGTGTTTACATATTTTAAGATAAATTACAACGAATTTCAGCAAACATTTTTTGAACAAGAATTTTGTACTGGTGAAAGTAAAGCAATGAGTTTCACAAATACATCCAACTCTTTTTTTTCCCCTTTTTTTTTCACGATTTTGCAACAACACGGTACACGAATTTAACCTTTTTTTTTTTAATTAGAATTTTTTGTTCTAGCACGAATTTTTAAAAAGTTTGGGGATTCGTGCCTTTAGGAGGCAGACGATTGGATCGAATTAATGACAGTTTTATGATAGTAAAAAAGTTGATACTGGTGAAATTGAAGGTGAAGTTTATCTGTTAACAGCTGGTTTAACCCCGAGGGCTTGAAATTTTTTACAAGAAGATGGGGAAAATTGCAGGGAAAAATAAATTGCCCCGGGAAGGGCACAAAAAATTAGAAACGGTGTAAAGTAGTATCCTTTAGGGGGTTCACCCCCCAATGTAATTCCTTCAAGGCAGTTAAATTTGGGAAAAAGTTCGAAATTAGGGGTTAGCTTTTCCAATTTAAATTTTATTTTTTTTGCCGGGCCCGTAGCATTGGAAAAAACGTCGCTTTTATGTTGGGGGTTGGGGTTCTTCCCCGCGATCAATTTTTTTTTTTAATCTTTTAAATTTTATTTTTAATTAAATAAATTTGAGAAAGGTTTATTAAAAAAAATTTAAAAGATATTTTTTTTAATTATTTTGATTTTATAAAAAAAAAATTATTTTGATTATATATAAATAATTATATTAAATTTTATAAATATATTTTATATTAATAAAAAATATTTATAATAAAATATATAATAAATATTAAAAAGATATTTTACAAAAAAAAATTAGTTGCAAATAGTTTTATAATGTGAAATACAATAATAAAAAAAATATTATATATAATATAAAATCAGTTAAAAATATATTATTTTTATTAAATTAATTATTTTACAATTAATATAAAAAAAAATATGTTTTTTATATGTTATTAAATTAATTATTTTAAAATTTTTTATAAAATATTTAATAAATCCTTTTCAAATAAATTTTTTAAATTTTAAAATTTTTATTTAAATAATTTTAATAAATTTATTTAAATAATTTCTATGACAAATTAATAAAATTTCAGTAATAAATTAAAATTTTAATAATAAAAATAATTTTAATTATAAATTAAAAATTTTTAAATTATAAATTAATTATTTTAATTATAAATTAATAATTTTAATTATAAATTAATAATTTTAATTATAAATTAAAAATTTTTAATTATAAATTAAAATTTTAATAATAAATTAATAATATTTCATTAATACAAATGTAATAATAGTTAATTAATTATAATAAATTGATTGATTAATTATAATAAATATTAATTAATTATATAAATAGTGATTAATTAATTAATTTTAATAAATAACAATTTATAATTTTAATTATTAATAACTTCGTTAATAATTATTTCAAATATTTTATTTAATAACTATTTTAAATTTTTTTATTAATAAAATTTTTAAATATTTTAATTAATAATAATTTTAAATTTTTTTAATTAATAATAATTTTAAATATTTTAATTAATAATAATTTTAATATTTTGTAGAAAAAAATTTAAATTATAAATTTTAAATTTTTATTTTGAAAAATTCAAAATAATTACAAAAATATCTTTTAATATTTAATAAACCTTTCAAAAAAAATTTAATTTAATTTTAAAAAATAATTAAATGAATTGAAAAAAAAAGTTGATCGGTGGTATCGAACCCTAACCCCAGCAAAAAGCAGACGATTTACCAATCAAGCTACGAACTCGTTGGGAAAATTAAAATTTTTGTATAAAAAAACTAACATGAATTTCGAAGGCTATTTCTCCGAATTGACTGGCCATTCGACGGAATTACATTGAGGGTTAACACCAAAAGAGTACTACTATTACACCAAGTCTCGATCCAAAATGAATTTCCTTAGTCGTGCCCCCTTGTTAGAAAAATGCAAGCTTCATGCAGCTTGTGGCGCCATCTACCGCAGGAGAGCAATCAAAGCCTTCAGACCCATTGACGCAACAGCGCAACTCCCCCCAGCCAACAACTGTATCATTCGTTCTCCTATCCACCGACTCACTGGTGGGGAGTACTGTAGCGAGAGAGAGATTAACTGCATAAGCCAGTTACAGCCTCCGGACTGAAGTGATCATTTTGGTCTAGCTGTATCTTACGTGCTTACGGAGCCGAAGGTCGCAGGTTCTGTCCTACGGAAATTCGCCACTCACAAGTATGGAACAATATTTTCTTACTCATGATTCTGACACAGAGCGTGCATTAAAATTTATACATAATCATAAGTTTTGTGTTGCAGGATATCAAGAATTATATGAGTAACAAAAACCCCCCAAAAAAACAGCCACTAATAACAGAGTTCGTAACAACAAAAACAACAGCTGCCGGTAATAACAAATTAAATTCTTCATTTGAATCCAAGCCGACAATTGTACTATACATGTACGATACATCTATTGATGGTAGCATTTTTGATCCAGTTCGTAATAAACGTACACTCTTGTTATCAAATAGCGATAAATAGTTGTTAGTTAGTAGTTTCATTCCTAATCTGTAGTTTCAATCTGAATTTTATAGCTTGTATGTATTTATTGACTGAACTTTCACTGTACACAAGTTTTAATATCTAACAGGGATTTTATTATTGCTTTTTTAACCGGTTTTTTGGGAAAATATTTTGAGATTTTTCAACTTACACGGTTTTTAAAATTGTGTGGAACATATCCCCAAATTTTTACCATACGTCGCATGTATTCTTTTTTTTGCATGGTTTTCTAAGGAATGTATCTACCATGTAAAAAAAAAGAGTTGGGTGCGCAAGAAGTAAACACTAAATGATAAACATAAATTTGAATTTTCCTGGAATCTTAGTCAGCTTTCTATTTTTAATAATCAACAATATATATATATATATAAATTTTACATTTTGAAGATTTTAAATACAGTTATGCAGGCAATTTTACCTAATCATTTGTTATTCATTCCACAAAAAGTGAATATTAAAGTTATTTAGAGAACAATATTTCATATATTCAAAATTACTATATGAAAAGCAATAATATGTAAACAAATTACTTTGTATCTCGTTTTTTTCTCTTACTTAAAAATTCAAAAAGAATTTCCTAGCATTTAAAAACCATGGAATAAAAGAACGCCCAAAAATACTCACCATTGTACAAAAGAAACTGGAGAAAGAGGAAAAACCAGATGTCTCTGACTTGAGAATCTTTAATTGGGACTCTTGAATAGTTCCTTTCATTGAAACAGTTACGATGAAACTGGACACTTGCATACGTGATGGAAAATCTGGAATTACTATATGAAATACAGACAGCTAGATAATCGTTTTTCTTTTTTACTTCATTTCTCTGACGTCTTAAAACTCTGCTCTAGATTTTTAATTATTTTTCGTAACCAGCCATTCATGCCAAGGAATAGTCTTTCGGATTAGAAGGATTCATTACGTTAGGTTTATTATTAAAAAAAAAATTAACACGAAAAAAACGTTCAAAGAAGTAAATGAATGAGTGTTATGTGTATATGGGATACCTTATTTAGTATCAATCATACAGTTTGAGTAAGTTGTAAAACGTCATAAGAGAGAGTACATATACTTATACCCCTATTGGGACAAGTTTGTGATTTACTTATACCAGAGGTTCCCAAACTTTTTGTCTCATAAACCCCTTGCCCTTTTTTTTCTGTTTCGGGTAGACCCCTGTTTAACATATATCAGTGCTTCTCAAACTTTCAATATTTGCGACCTAATATTCAATCATATATACTTTTCATCATTCCCTCTCTCCTTCATGTAATAATAATGTACTGAATTCAATGATACTAAATTTTGGAGCCAAAGCTACAATGCGTCATTAACCTCTTAAGTGCCTCCGTCGTTAACCTCTTAATCTCTTAATCGCGGAACTTTTAATCGACAGTTAAAGGATTAATTACAAACTGTACAAATTATCAAGATAAGTGTCAATCTCTTTGTACATAATTTTATATATTTGCCAAGCCCATGGGGTTACTTGTAATTATTAAACTTGTTTTTAACTTAGTATTGTTAAATTAATTATAAATATACTGCGCAATACTGATACATTTATGTGTTATATCAGTGGAAATATATATATGTATTTTATTTTTCATTATGTCAGAATGCAATTTATATATTTACTTTCAGTAATTTAATAATTTTTTTCAATAATATTTTGCTTTCGACTTTTCAGTATGCTTGCGCCCCTCTCATAGAGTTTTCACGCCCCGTTGATGGGGCGCTCCCCTCAGTTTGAGAAACGTTGCCTTTTTTTTGAATTTTTATAAGTGTATCAACTTAAATATCTTTTTGACAACTGTTATAGAGTTATTTTACTTTAAAAAATTTAAATTTCTAACTGTAATGAAATATAGTGTTTAAAACTTAAAAAACACTTGTTAATTAAATTAGAATTCAATTAATACATAAAATAACTAATCAACAAACAAATATTTATAGTACGAGGACTAAATCTGTGTTGCGTCACTAACAAATTGTCAACACTTGGCACTTCAATCTTATCAGGTTTAACTCTTAAATTTCCTAGGTTAGTAGTGTGTGCAGTCTTTTTCTTTCTTTCCTTCTCTTTTTTTTTTTTGGGGGATCGGCAACCACGCTGAAACTCCTTCTCACTAGAAAAAACTATTAAAAACTTTCTCACAATCCTCCATAATTCGGGATAAGTAACCGTCATATCTTTTTAAAGCCAAAATTCCCGACACTGCTTAGTTAATGCCTATTCCGATCAGTTCTTTTTCAATGAGACCATATAAATTCATTGCCTCCCATGGTAATTTCCATAGTTAAAGTATTCATAAACTTAGTTTTCAAAATCTGAATCAACGACATTTAAATGTTTAGTGTAGATTAAAACGTTTTTTACCAGGCAGATCGCCTGTCACCAATTAAAAACTAGAAACATTCGCAATGCCCAATAATATACTCCTTTAGCTTAATACTAGCAAAAAAAACCCGCTGAAGGATGGTCCTTGTATAAATAAAATTTATTCTGTCACTTTGTAACTGAAAACTAACCTCATTAAATTTACTAAAAAAATCTGTTTAACAGGTAAATCTTGTTTCTATTTGATTAAATTTTCTTTTAAAATTAAAGTCACAATCAGGTTTAACGAGAACCACTATCGAAGACCCCCATTTACACTTCAAGGACACCCAAATTATTTTTTCACCAACGTGGACCCCTTATAGGTCGTCATGAACCCCCTGGGGCTCAATATGAACCTCTTTGGAAATCACTGATTTATACCGATAAACGAACGAATTGAAATAACTGGGAATATATAAATATTAATGAATTTTCTAACCTAAGTAAGAAAAGTAAAATTCACCACAAACTAAGTAGTTAAAAACACCTGTGTGTCCCTTTATGCTGCGTTTTATTCATGGTTTTGTGTTTACATTTATGAAAAATATATGTAAGTTGCTTTAAGTTTTAACCAACCGCTGTTAAAACTTAAAGCAACAAAAAATTAAAATCAATTGTAATGAACAACATCTGGATGTAATTCTGGATCTCATCAAAAAATTCACTGCATGAATCACATCACACAATGGGAACTTTTTTAAGAAACAAGATTGATTGAATATTAACGTCGCACTGTTCAGCAACACGAGGGCCTTTGGCGACGGACCACGTAATTTTGAACCATGATCAAGTGACGTGGACGACACCTGAGCTGTCACCCCCTCTCCTAACTACCACACCACACCAACGGGAGGACGTTTTAGCTCTCGACAGATTAAACATGCATCGCTCCCCTACACGGCGGGTCTTTAGTGGTACTGGGCTCGAACTCGTGACAAGGCAAGCCACCACATCCGATACCTATACCATTCGGCTACCGCGGCCTTTTAGAAACAAGAGGTGAAATTTAAAATTTAATGCTCAGAACTAAAAAGAATGCAATTTTTCAGAAACATTTATTATTTAATAGATGCAAAAGGATTAATTAAATATTCGGCAGTATGAAATTACCAAAATTTTTGTTTTTCAAATATTTTTGTTTTAAATTTTTTTTTATGAGTATTATTTTTATTTCCAGTACTTTCCCACGTTTACAATTTTTGTGGATGTCATTTCGAATTCAACTTTTAATATTTAAAAGAATAATGCCAGGGCTGAAGGGATTTGTGAAGTCTTTCTTTATAAAACAAACGTTTGTTAAGACACAACAAATGTGATCCACCTTTGTGTTGAGTGAGTGTTTATTAATGTAGCCCTCTGTAAGGCAATACGAGGGCTATTGGCTACGGACCTCGTAACTTTGAACCAAGATCAAGTTACATAGACGCTACCTGAGCTGGCAACTCTCTCGCATTACTTCCATACCGTGCCAACATGAGAACGTTGAGGCTCCACATATTTAACGTACATTAAACCTTCAAAACGTTAGGTTTTCAGTGGCATCAGGACTCAAACCCACGATTTGACTATGATCACTGGGCTATCGCAGGCTAAGTAGCCAAGTAGTCATGAAAATAAAACCCAAAAACAGAAAAAACAAAATACAAAAAAGAAATACACCAAAAAATTACGCTTTTGTTGAAGGGTTAAAATTGGGGTCGTAATTCGGGGTTTTTTTTTCTTTAAAAAAACCGGGGTCAAGTGGGGGAAAACGAAAAGCTGAGTTTATACCACTCTGAAAATTTCCACCCCCAAGGAAGAATTTTTAAACCAGGGCAGGGACGTTTTAAAAAACATCTTAAACCCCCCGGGGGACCTAGAAAAGGGGCCCCTGACCTTACAAAGCTTTAGACCCACCTATGATAAAAAAAGTGGACGGTACATAGCATTCGTTGTCAAATCCCTTACTAACAAATAACCTAAAACAAGTAAATGTGCAGGGCTTAAATCACACAAACCGGTTCGCCCGGAATGAGTAATGATTGTAGGGGGGTAGGATAGGCTTATACATGAACGATGGTCATCACATTTTGCCAGTTAACGTATTGCCCAAAAACCCCTTTTCAAAATTTTTAAACCAAAAGGCTTTTTGACTTTTAAAAATTATTCGGAAAACATAATCTTTTTGGGCTGAATCAAAAACGAGATAAGCCCCCCCATTGTGGAAAGGGCCCTGTGGGGGGTTAATTTGGGCCCGATGCCTTAAGATTTTCCCGGGCCCCGACGGATTTAATGTGCATCAGCCCCTCTCCCTTTTTTAGTGGAAAGGATTTTGATTAACGGGTAATATTTTTTAAAAATTTTTTTAAACTAATTTAAAATGTAATAAACTATAAAGTTTTTTGGCAATTTTTTAAAATTACTTTTTTTGGGAAAAAATTTTAAAAAGCATAAACATTTTCTTAGTATAAAAAAAATATTTTAATAAATTTTATTGATATTTTAGAGTGAGCTAAAAAATAATCTTCCAGAAATTTTCTACTGGTAATTTTTAAAACTTAACGAGATAAAAATTTAGAATTCAAAATTTTATACAGGTTAAAGTAGAATTTTTATTATTTAAATAATAATTCTGAATATTAAAATGCTTTCCTTCAAATATCTAAAAATTATTAAAATAAATATTTCTTCCTCTTATTGCTTTTTTTAATTTTGTTTTTGGATTAAATATTATTTTTTTTTTTTGTTTATTGATTAAATGTTACTTCTATTTATGTCTTTTGTGTTTTTTATTTTTTATGTTATTTTTTTATGGTTTTGTTTTTTATTTTTCCTATTTGTATCTGTTAATTGGCTATGTTTTATGGCTCTGGCAAATTGAAAAAAAAAATTGCCTTCATTTTTCAAATTTTACACTGTTATAACAAGGGTTTAAATTTTTAAAACCTTTTTTTAAATAGAGTAAAGGAATAAAAAAATGATTCCGTAGTTTTTTTAAAAAAATTCAATTTTGCGTGGAATGTTTTTATTTCGTTCGTGCTGCCATCTACTGATCTATTTTGTCATTAGATTGTTTGTAATGTTTTTCATTCTCTACTGTTTTTGTTGATAAACATTATGTCAGTTAAGTTTTTAATTGTTAGTTATTTGTCTTGGTTGCTGTTAGACAATTTTTGCTAAAGTTATGTTTTACATGAATTTTAAAATATGTAGCAATATTTTATTACATTTATTGAGTGATTAATAAAATTTATTTTTTAAGGAGAATTTTTCTTATTGTTAAATCCATGGAGTTTTTGAAGAATTAGGTAAAGAGAACAATCTAAATGACTCATGGGGTGCTAGCCAGTGGCGAAGATACCAATGGGCTAGGTGGTGCCATGCACCTGGGCCCTCAAGTTCTGGGGGGGGGGCCCTTTTGACCCTGACCACAAAGCGGGTTCCGGGGATAATTTTTTCCCAAATTTAAAATATCATTATAAAAAATTTTCAACATAACTATAATCATGGGAATTGGGTTGAAAATAATTTTTAAAATTGTAGGGAAAATTCCCTCTAAATTTTTCCTTATTTTTTTAGTTTGGGAAATTTATTTTTTGAAAAGTTTATATTTCTTTCATTTTTTTTTTTTTTTATTTTCCCTTTTAAACTATTCCAAAAAAAACTTTAAAAATTTACCATAATTTTTTCCCTTTAAAACCTCACAAGAGGAATTTTTTCTTAGTTAAAATTCTATTTTTTTTAAAAAAAAAATGGGGTTCATAGTAAAATTTCCAATTTCAATTTTTTCCAAAACTTCTGTATCTCAATAGACCGGGTGAATTTTTTCCCCTCCTCTACTCTTTCGCAGAGGTTTTTTTAAAAAATAATTATTATAATATTGTATTGTATTTTCTTATTCAGGCGAATTTTTTTTATCCCAAATTTTTTCCCTTTTCGGGGAAACCCTTTTCACTCTTAAACCCTTTTGGTGGGTGAAAATAAATAGCCAGCGATTTTCCAACGACGTTATTTGTAGTGTAAATTTCTTTCTTCCCCCTTTAAAAATTTTAAATATATATAAAGGACATAGGGAAAAGTAATTTCATAAATTATAAAACTGAAATTAGGGATGAAAAAAAAGCAGTTGGGCGTTTAAGCGCGAACAATGCCAAGTAATAAGATAGTAAACGAAAATTGTAGCTTTGTATATTTATATATTTTTACTTGATAAAATCCAAAACCCGGGTAAGGGCCCCTTTTTTTTTTTTTAAACACCAGGGGCCCTTTTGGGTATTAAAATACGCCCTGGTGCTGGCAATTTTATACGAATCCCAAATTTTTTAAAATCCAGAGATATTCAATATCATTGGGTTGGGGGGGCATGGCTAAATTGCCTCACGCAAATGACTCACAATATTTTCCCCATGCGATAATTGATTTTAAACGAGGGTATGGTTAGGGTCAAACTGAAGGTCAAATTTTTAACAGTAAGAAACCCAAGGTTAAAATTCAGTTGCCATTATGTGATCCATTTTTTTAAATGAAACATTTTACTCTTCTTTGAATAAATATTAGCTTCTAATATGGTGTTTAATTTGTTGGAAAAGGGTAGATATTTAATGTTATCCATTATTAATTGTATTCATACCATATGATGGCTTGTTTTACCTGTAAGGGGAATTCTTGAAAGAGGCAAGGTATATAATGTTACTGTCAAACTTGCTACAATAGAACCGTTTTCAACACAATAATTTGAACACGTATGTCTTAGTTAAATATCGCATTAAAATTAATTACATATTCTTCTCTTATTCAGAATATTTTTTGCCTTATTTCACGGCATTTGTTGAATTGTTGTAAGTGTTTGCGACTTATATAGCTGTATACAAATTATGTAAGTAATTTAACCCTTTCGTGGGCCTTGGGAATATATTACTTCACATCTATATGATCTATCAAAATACATATGTGGGAAGCGCAAAACCCATTGTAATATATTGTCTTTGCTATTATAACGATGGGAAGAGTGATTCTCGCTTCAGTTTGGTGCTACTCCAGTGGTTTTGGCATCTGTGAATCCGACAAAAAAGATGGTACTGAAGAAATACTTTGTCCAAAAACTGTCGCTGTACTATATAACGCCATCATGGGAAGGGTTGATCGCTTCGATCAAAGGAAAGAAAAATACCAAATAAGATCTGTAAAATGGTGGCATCGTATCTTTTATTGACCTTCCTATATAAATAGGTCCATACTGTGGCAAGTGAACAAAAGAAACAGAAGTTGACACCAACTAACATTCTGTACATAGCATTAGCTCGTCAGCAAAAATAGATGGATATTCCTCAAGAAAAATGAAAGGACGTCCTGCTAGATTCCAAGCCAAGTAGTGTGTAGTTCCGGATGCTATTCATTTAGCCAGTGTGGGAAATTATATGCCAAAGAAGGTTTCTGACTATAGACGATGTAGGAAATGTAGTAGAAAGGGACAAGAAAAGAGAACCCACTACATGTGGGCAGAATGGGATGTCCCCTTGTGCATTGCAACATGCTTCTCATCTTTTCACAGCAATTTTCTTTATAATGGTGAATGGTTCCTTGGGAAGTATTCTTCTTACCCCTAAAATTTCAATGTAAACGTAAAATTCGCCAAAATAAAAAAATATTTCCTTAAATGCTATTGTTTAATTGTTAATAAAAACATAGAAAACTGCTACAAATTCTAAAGAGAAACAAATGCCCACGAAGCAGTTAAGCACTCCTTCGAAATCGATCTAAGACGGTAAAACTAAATTAATGTAAGACGTAATATTTGTGATTATATCACTCCTGTGGGATTTTCATGAAAAATAAACACGTGATAAGCAAAATCAGAAACATTCGATGAATAAAGACTAAAAGGAAAACTATTCCATCTTTAGATCCCAGTTTCAACAGCTCTGGAGAGATTTCTTCTGAATTTGTTTTTTTCAAGTAGATTAACAATTAATTATCTGTTAAAAAGTAGATATGATACAGTATAATCCTCTAAAAACTTATCTTAATTTTTTTCTTTCAAAAATTTTACTCATAAAAAATTAAAAGTTGACATTATTTGTTCAATTTTTGATGAAGGTTTCAGTTTCATTCTGAGTATAAAGCTTTTTCAATAATACTGATTAAATTTGGAATCACGGTTTTCTTTCAGGAGAAAACAGTTATTTTAAATCAAGAAATGAGTTAGTGCATTTTAATATATATGCTTACACTTAGTGTGAAATTCATAACAATGAATAAATAATGTCATATATATATATTTATCACTCACATAATAATATTGTATTCCAGTGGTCTTCAAACTGTATCCCAGGGAACTTTGAGGCTCCACAAAGCATACCCAGGGGTTTCACGAATCACAGTAAAAAATCGAACAGGAAATTATCAATTTGTATGCAAAAGGGATTCTGGTTTTCTCTTTGAAGTTTGAATAACCCCAAGTATCTATCTAAAGCTCATCCCTATCATTAAAAGATCAAAAATTTTACTTATACATAATATAACTTTATTTTGTAATTCCTTTTTAACTTCTATTATAACATAATAAAAAAATATTAAAACATTTTTTTCTTTATTTGTACTACCTATTAGATTTTGGATATTTTTTGTTTACTTTTCCGGATTTCCCGACATAGCGACCCACCGTGTAGGGAAGCGATGCACGTTAAATCTATCGAGAGCTCAAACGTCCTCCTATTGGGGAGGTGTGGTAGTTAGGAAGAGAGGGTGCCAGCTCACGTGTCATCCACGTCACTTGACCATGGTTCAAAATGACGAGGTCCGTCGCCAAAAGCTCTCGTGTAGCTGAGCAGTGTGACGTTAATATTCACTCACTTCCCGAAATAGCTTTGTACTCGTTAGTGTGTTTTGCTAGACTAAATAGTTTCCTTTTTTCCATTTGTGGAAAAAAATACAAAGAGATGAACAACTTATCGACATATCAACAGATTAAACGTAAAATCTAAATTTAAGCAAGTACTACTTCTAAATTTTATTTTTCAGATTCAAGCAAGAATGCCCTATTTATCTATAGCTATACACAATATATATATATAGAAACAGCTATAAACAATTTAATGCCATTCAGAACAATGTCTCAAAGTTAGTGGCTACAAAAATAAAATATAAGAACATATATGCTACTGTTGATAATTTCTTAAGTCCTAGACTACGATAGTTCATGTAAAAAAACGCAAGTACATGAGCTAGTTGCTAAATGTAACGCTTGGTTACGTGACTTTTGAATCAAAACTAATATTATTAATGGGTAAATTGTATTGAAATTACGCTAAAATTTTTTAATAACAAATTTTACACTTTTTAAAGTGTTTTTAAATACCTGTAACATATTTGATCTTCCTTAAATATTATTTTAAGATATATAATTCTGTGTGTGGAATGGAGTGAAACGAAAACACACCTTATAGTTCTAAGGGCTCCATGAATCTAAAAAATTAGAAGACTAATTGTTATATACTCCAACGTAATTACAATTTTTTGTATGTATGATACTAGACAATATACAATAGAATTATCGAGAACAGAAAAAATGGATTCTGTTAATTACTAAGAGCAATGCTTTGGTGACAGAAAGTGGCCACGGTAACTTAGTAGTCGAGGTATCGGATCGTGGCTGGCATGTCGCGCCAGTACCAGTAAATACCCGCCGTGTAGGGGAGCGATGCTCATTAAATCTGTCGAGAGCTCAAGCGTCCTCCCGTTGGTGTGGTGTGGTAGTTAGGAGAGGGGGTGCCAGTTCAGGTGTCGTCCTAGTCACTTGACCATGGTTCAAAAGGACGAGGTCCGTCGCCAAAAGCCCTCGTGTAGCTGAACAGTGTGACGTTAATATTCACTCACTTGGTGACAGAAAATAATAGAGCTGTTTCATCATTGTTTCAATTGTTTAATCATAGATCAAGCATTTGGTATTGCAATAAAAATGTAACAAGGTGATATATATCTCTAGATATTCATAACAATTTTCAAGTGCATTTAAGTTCTACTTATTGTTCTATATTTTGTTTTCAAGCAGTAAATTTCATTATTCCGCAAAAGCATTTTCAAGTTATTTAATTATCCATATTATTTACATTTATTTAAGCTTATCCGTGTTCATTCCAATTTCACACAAAGTCATTTATATTAAAAAAGTGTTTCTATATAAATTCGTTATAAGTATATTAAAAAGTCATATTTGTAGGATAGATGATAAGACTAAAAACGTTTGAAAAGTTCCTTTTAATAATTAGTTGAAAATAAATAAATAAAATGCTTTAATTAGCTTATATTGCAAAAAGGTATTAAATATTAAGTAACTGATAATTTCAGTTGGTCTTAGTTATTAAAATCTGACTTAAGTATTCTAGTAAAATGTGTCAGTTCTGTATGTAAAAAATACTTTTAGTGAATTGGCAATTATATAGACTTTTAAAAATTGACTAAGCAATTAGAGCTCTCTTAGATGCATTTTTAAAGGCATTCAGTTGTTAAAACTGCTGCTATTCTTTTCATTGTTATGAGACTACTTGACATAATTTATAATGTCTTTAGCGTTCCTATACATAAATATAGCTGCTTTGAAATAATTTACTAATTGATTTTCTATTTTTTAACTTCAGTTATAGAAACCTATTTGTTCATTAAATTTAAATTTAACTATACGGCAACTTGAAAGTAAACCTCTGTTCCTTTTCTTGAAATCAATTAACTTTTAAAATTATTATTTCTCATTACATTAATTATTTTTTTTTTACATTTCTTGAAGACAAACTCTGATTCATTTGCTTAAGTTTAAAATGATTTTAATGTTTCATTTTTAATCACACACAAATTTAGTTATTTCTAAATTATCTGTTTGACTTACTGACATTTTCTTGAAATAATGTTATTTTGCTGATTTTCACTAAATAAATATATAATTAAGGAAAAAATAATAACTTTAAAATGCCAAAGGAAATGTTTTCTTCAATCAAAACTAAATTTAAATAGTCATTGACAAATTAATTAAGAAATGGATAAAATAATGTTTTCTCTGACTTTGAAGAATTATTAAATTAATTTGATCGTCGGTAACAATCATAATTATGATATTAATGTAATTATTTGAATTTTGAAGTTCATTCAAACTACGTGAAACAGAAGATTAATTTAGAAATTATAATTAATTTATGCTGCAATTATTAACAATTTTATTTTATTCAAATTCTGCTGCTTCAAACATTAGCTCCTTTCACTTGAACACATAGAGATTTATTACAAAATATGACTAGATCGTAAAATTTGTTTTATGCAATTTTTAAAAGTTTTGATTATACATAAAAGCATTTTAATTTCAAGGGCAAATATTTAATAAAATAAAAAAACAGAGAATCAGTTTCAAAATATGCTTTTATTATAAAAGTAAAAAAAAAAAACATATACAAGTCAAGTAAGACCACACAGTGAAAAATACAGGTAAGACAACATCTTATAACATATCACAGTCTAATAGTTTGATTGCTGGCTCTCTGAAAAGTATTACTAGTCAAAATTTTAAAATTGGTTACTACATTCAACAGTTATAATTATTAACAATTCATATAAAATAAATATAAAACTGGAAAAAATTTTCAATCAACTCACATTAACTGATTATTCAATCATCTAAATTTTAAAAAAAGAAATCGTTTTGATTGTTTTATTCAATGATTCAGGTTAAAATTACTTAACATGGTGTATAATTTTTACATATGGCACAAATAATATCAATAACAATGAAATAATACAAATTAGGTTCACCTGTATAATATATAAGAGTATTCAGCAGTATAACCATGTAAAAGTGTTAGATGCAGATTGAGTTAATTTATACTTTAGAATAAAAGGTGGGACAAATTAATTAACACGAGTTTCGAGTGTTAATTATCAACAAAGTCAATAAGATGTGTTTTCCTGTATCACAAATGAACACCTACACCGTGATTTTTTTTACATTTTTCATGCACCCAAAAAATATTTACAAAACTTTTTTTCGGTTTTTAAATGCCCATAATGTATATTTTTACAAAATCCGCTATCGAAAATTCCGTAATCGCTTTGAAATTACCTTATGAATTGAGCAATATTTGAAAAAAATCCTTTATCTAAGCAAACATACCTTAATTTTTCTCTCAATAACTGCGTGGTGATTGTCTTTCAAACAAATAATCTGTCCCATATAGCAATCTTTGAAAGTAGTAGAACCGATTGAAATGAGATAGCAACTGCAACACCAAAGAAAAATGGAAAAAGGTGATTTTTTTTTCATTAGAAATTTCATTCATTTATCAAGTCCATGAAACAGTGTAAGCAAAGTATATGATAAAGAAGCTGTAGGTAGATTCGAACCGGGCATCTTCCGTTCCGACCGCCAGTACTATATCGATCACGCCAAAACGATCGTCTTCGCGTGATGTCTAAGTACTGGTTTTATTTAGATACCGCTACAAAGCTATTCCCTAAGCAAAGAGAAGTAAAAGTAGAGAAAAATTACGAAGCAGGATTTGAAGTGGACAAAAACAAAAAGTACGAGTAAATATTCTAATTGTTGCTTATCATTTCTAATTCAAATACGAAAGCATTAAGAAACAGCATTCAAAAGTGCATTTTTATAAGTATGAAAAACTCCATCCTAAATGTGTATAGAGAGGATAGAGTATATTACTTTACTCTATGCTCTATGAAAAAAGGAGAGGAAAAGACACACAAAGATAAGAAAAGCGCAAACACACTAATTGAAAAAGCATTCTAACCAGCGGCAGTGATTTCTCCAGGCCAAACAAGCTTTGTGCAAAAAGGGCTTCCTTCTAGCCTTAGCCTTAACTTATATATAAGAAATGTACTCCAAACAAGGAGTTTTCATCCTTATAAAGGCCAACCTGAGTATTGTCTTGAAATGAACAATTCTAGCTTATCAAGTTTATGTATGCAAACACAGAAATAAAAATGTTTTCGAAAGATAGAGCATTTAGACAAAGTAAACAATGCAACCATAAAGAAATAAGTTTTAACCAAGAAAACTAAGCGTTCCACTGACTTCACGCAAAATCTATCATTAGTAATGTACCCAAATAATTCTTAAACTTTCAGAAACCAACCTTCCAGAAACAAATCGTTTTCATTTCGTATTTATAAGTTCTTTAATAAAAGATTTCATCAAAATGTTGCTCAATTCAAAGTCCTTCAAGAGATCCACTACCGGCTCCAGGCTTCAACGTTCTTCTGGCTGATCTCGCTGGTCTTTGGTGTGTAAGTGCGGGCAGGGAAGTTGGCTTTGGCTGCATATTGCTGTTGCTGAAGAGGTGCACTGGCAGCAGGGGCATCAGACTGGATTACAACGTGGGCGGGGTCATCGCTTTTGGTTCCTGGCTCGTTGGTCTTGACGTTGGCTCTGAATCCACCCTGGTCTGCAATGTATTCCACCACTCGCACGGAACCATCCTCGTTCCTGACAGTGTAGCTTCCGGTCACTTTGCCACTGGCGTCCGAGGATTCAGATCGAGCACTGCTGCCCCCAGTTGCTTCGGCTTGGTATCCGAAGGAATAGGGAGAGGGCTGATAAGAGGGCTCTGCTTCAACCTTTAAGGGAAAAAAGAATTACAATGGTATATAATCTTAAATTGTGCTGGTGAGTGAGTGCTTATTGACGTCCCACTCAGTGCCAGTTTATCCATTAGGCACCCAGGGTCTCGGATAAGTTGGACTTAACCAGATATTTTGGTTATAAATTTCGATCTTCCAGTGTCAAAGGGGCCTATAGATTTGCGCCCAAGATCCGAAATGATCTCAAATCGACACTGGACACACTATAAGACAACAGGAGTACTAGTGGTGATGGACCTCATAGTTTTGAATCTCGGTCAAGTGATCAAAACGACACCTGAGTTGGCACCCTTTCTCTAAACTACCATACCACGTCAACGGGAGCACTGTGAGTCTCCACAAATCACAAATTGTTGGAAAAACTACATGAGCTGATTGATAATTTGAATCAGAGATACTGATAATATATGCCTCGAGTTGTATTTTATTTATTGTGTATTATTATAATTTGCGTTTTGCAACTATTAACTATTTCGAAGCATGGATGACCTGCGAAATTATTTATTTATATTCATCGATAAATCTTTATTCTCCTTTAGCTATTCAGGTTGTGTGAATTCATTTATTATAAAGTAATTGAAAGTCTATTTGCTATGTTTTTTGCATCCTTTTGTAAACACATCCGTATGAATAATAGATAATCAATCGAATAAATGTGTTTTTTCCACTCATATTTGAAATACAAAAATAGTGTGTCGCTGTAAACCTTTGGAGTGAAGGCTTTTGTCTGATAAAAGACATAGCCTGAGTTTTCTTTACAGATTCTGTTTAAATTCTCTTCAAACATTAAGCAACTTAGAAAAAAAAACCTAATTATATATCCTAAGCAAATATATAGCACTAAATAATAATCCTTAAAACCAATACCTATATAAATAAAATTAACGGAAAACTTACTCGTTGTTGGCTTGCAAATGAGGCTTTGTATTGTCCTGCTGATCCTGATGCTTGGTATTGTCCTCCTGCTAATCCTGATGCTTTGTATTGTCCTGCTGATCCAGATGCTTTGTATTGCCCAGCTGAGGCACCAGATTGGAATTGTCCAGCTGAGGCACCAGATTGGAATTGTCCAGCTGATGCACCAGATTGGAATTGACCAGTGGTAGCCTTGTAAGATGAGGCACCTGATTGAAAATGTCCAGCTGATGCACCAGATTGGAATTGACCAGTGGTAGCTTTGTAAGCTGAGGCACCATGTGCCTGAGGAGCTTCAAGGGGTGCAGAAGAGTACAACTGAATGTCTGCGGGGGAATCGCTTTTGGTTCCGTGTTCGTTAGTGTTGATGTTAGCCCTGAATCCTCCCTGATCGGCCAAATAGTCGACGGTCCTTTTGCGGCCATCGCTCACAGACAAGCTGTAGGATCCGACTACTTTACCAGTTCCGTCACCAGATTCAGAGCGAGAGCTGGATCCGTCTTCTCCTTCAGCAACGTAGTTAAAGGCGAAAGGAGCGTATTGTTCAGCTCCAGTATTGTACTGCATGGCACTCTGTGAGAAAAGGGGTTATTATTTAAGTGGTTGTTTCTTGATGCTCCAAAATATGCATTTGAAATAAATAAAATAAATGTTTAGTAATACCACAAAAAACAGTAAAAGTGTTTAATTCTTAATTAAAAAATTACCTCCATTGAGTTTTAAATTTCAAGTTTAACTGTCATGAAATTTTTCCATTGATGTAGAGAGGTTAAATGATGAAATAAAGTGCTGTTTATTAAGGAATTGTCTAATTTAATTCTAATTTTAAAAAAGCTGTGGTGACATCCTTATACGAATGTAGGACCTCAAATATAAAACACTATACCTTATTTTTGGTAAAATAAGGTTTTCAGACCGGTGCAGAACATTGATATTGGATATTAATTTGATATTAATGCCAAAATTAAGCTAAAAAAAGGAATAATTCTGATGAATTTCAAGAACCAACACTTCCCTTGAGGTGTAAAAATTAATAAGCAGAACAGCAATCCCTCTCATCCCCTGCTTCTTTAATTAGCACAATTTTTGTCAAATTTATTAATAAGTTCAGAACATGTACCATTAATCCATTCGAAAACACCCCAGATGAATGACTCTGTATTTATGAATTTCACGAAGCATTGTGTGAACTTGTTTATACCATTAATTAAATTTTAAGTTTACTACACCGATGTATATGTTTTAAGAGAAAAATATTTTTTAATATATCCTAAAAGTAATGACTCGTCTTGAGTAAGTGCTTATTAATGCCATGCTATTAAACAACACGATGACTAATGCCGAAGGACTTCTCAGTTTTGAACCTCAGTTAAATTATGAGGATGACACCTGAGCTAGAATCTCTTCTTCAAAATACCAAACCAGGCCAACGTGAGAACTTTACGCCTAGGCAGATTTAACGTGCATCAGCTACTCTACACGGTGGCACTAGAGCTCGTACTTATGACACACCACTAGTTCGGGACCATATCCCCCGGACTGCCACGGCCATCAATTCGTTTTACAGAAATACTATGTAAATCCCCAATGATTAGCTTAACGTTATATAAATAATTGCAGCTAATTTTTAAACTTTATATAATAAGCTTCTATAATTTTATCATTCACTTTTCCCTCTCTTCTTTCGAACACAAATTTAATGTTTGAATTTCAAAGTTTTTTATAAGTTTAAGTTAAGAAAAAGAAACTAAAAAACACGCTTTTACGCGAACTAAAAAATTTAAAAAAAATCTTAATATAAGAATAAAATGATTAACGAAAAAATTAATGTCATTGGGGTAAAAGCGTGGGGGGCTCTAAATATCAGTTGTTATAATTTCTTACTAGTTCTATTCCATAATGCAGGGTTAATGTAAAAATGTAGTACAAAGCACTCCACACGCTTTTACCTCAATGTTATTAGATTCCTCGCTAATCATTTTATTCTCATATTAAGAATTATTTTTTAATTTTTATTTCGATTCACTATAAAAGCGTGTTTTTTAATTTTTTAAAATTATAATTTATTTTTAATGTTTTTAGTTCAATCTACAATGAAAGCATGTTTTTTTACTTTTTTAAATTATCATTTATTCATTGATGAATTTATCTTAAATGCTTCTTTTTTAGAATCTGGAATACCCATTCGCGTTTTCGCTTTAGGATTGTAACTTAATCCTTTAGCCGCCAAATTTGGAAATGACAAATCGTTAATCCTGATCAGGACAACAGAACAAAATTATGAAATTATTGTATTGCCATCGGTTTTTGACAAGTGTGGAAAATTTCGAATTAATCTGACCTTTCAAAGTGGGTAAAAATCGATTTCAAAGATTCCATTACATACAGGTGAAGCTAATAAAAGCGTTAAAATTTGAGAGCCTCACCTGTCCTTGGTAAGAAGCCTGAGACTGGAAAGCAGACTTGGTCTGACTTCCTGAGCTAATTTGACTCTGTTGTGCAGGAAATGCAGCTGGAATTCTTTGCTGACTGAATTGTCCAGCACTGTAGGTGGACACTGGGGCTTGTTTGGGAGCATTGGAGTTGAACTGGACATCAGCGGGAGAATCAGCCTGAGTTCCAAATTCATTAGTGTCAACGGATGCCCTGAATCCTTCGTGGTCAGCTGTGTAGTGGATGGTCCTCTGGCGTCCATCAGCAGTGGACAGGCTGTAGGATCCTACAACTTTACCGGAAGCGTCAGCTGATTCAGTTCTAGAACTGCTTCCGTCCTCAAGTTGGGCGTCATAGCTGAAGGCATATGGGGAAGGCTTGGAATCGTACTGGGCGTAGCTCTGTGTTTTAGAATGCAGAAGGTCAAAAGGGTGTTCGGAATGTATCTACTACTGAATATGAATTGTATAAAGGAGACATAACTTTCCTTGTTCTCAAGTAACAATTGTCATTGTTATGTCACCTCGAAATATTTTGTTACAGGTGTAAGATGTGATTTTTAAAGGATATTGTTAAGTGGGAAGATATATGATGACATGCTGTTTTCTGCTGTCAGGGTCAATGTATATCTTCACTTGAGCTGAACTAAATCTAATTATTTCTTACTCTTTTGAAAACATTAAAAATCGGACAGGTTTCAAGGGGTGGTTAAAAAAGTGCGTATGAAATTATTAAGAACCATTTAGGGATGTTTATAAATGATTTATTGAATAACTTAAAAGTTGAAAATTTTTAAGAGAACAGTTAATTATATTATTGGTTCGTTTTATTTTATGAAGATCAAAAAAATTCTTAATCATTCGAAATGCCTGCAATGTTTTTTTAAAGAAATTATCATTTTTAGGTAATCGAAAAATAGCAAAGTAATTTTTTCTTTAATCTGTGAAAATTTCAATGCGTAGATTAGTTATTGGAAATTCTTTTTAAATTAATTCAAAATTCCATTTAATCTCATTTGTACGGACAATTTGTGTTTTATTGCCTGTCGTGATGAACACAGATTACAAATTAAAATTTTTCATTGGTCTAACATTTCAACGTAGTGAAAATATTTAATTTTTTGTAAAGGTTCAAATACAGTGTCAATAAAATAAACATTATAAAAGAAGGAATCTTTTTACCTGAGCTGGTTGCTGTTTTATTGGGGCAGCGGCAAAAGTTGCAGGCTGTTGAAAATAATAAAGCATGAGAAATTTTAAAAAAATACATTCATTGTGGTAGCGAGGCATTAGTTCGATAATGATTCAAAATTTAAGCTAATGCAAAATTCAGCATGCTTTTATAAGAACAGCTTATTTTTTTCAATTTATACTGCATTATGATAACATAAAATTAATTACATGCTAAAATATTTATAATATTATAAATATTACCTGCATGTATTTTAAGTTTAAAAACATTTTATACGTAAGATTTATTTTTAAGTTAAAGATGTTTTGTTATACCTTATAATACGAATTATCATAACGTAAACGTAAAATTACCTGGATGGCTTGTTGTTGAATTGGAGCTGCTGCATATGTTTTAACCTGAAACACATAATTTAATAATTTTCATCAAAATATTATAACAAGCAATTTTTGTTCTGAATTATTTTCTCATTTTCCCCCCCTTTAAATTCTTTTTGATTTTCTTATTACCAATTAACTTGTTTTTCTATATATTGTGTTGAAGAAAAAGTTAACTTAAAAACCAAATATAGTTATTGGAATTGAGAATTTGCAGGCTTAAATTCACTAAGATTTACATAAGAACCAGTTCCAATGGTTTTTTCGTTATGATTTATTTTTCCTATCTTTCTACATTTAAAACCAAAGCATAGAAGTAATATCAAAGGATTTTATATGAATATTATGCAAGTGTACAAGATTTTCAAAAGCTTTAATCAACAGATATTGTAATTCGTAATTTTATAATATAATTAATAAAGGATCTTACCGAAAAGCATTTAAATATTTTCCTTCATAAAACATTTCAAAATGTAATTTTCTCACTAAAAAGGCTGTCAGTATCAACAAATCTAGTGTTTTTAAAATATTTATTTTAATGCTGAAAAATTTGAATTTCTTCACAGATATTTTTTTTCCTTATTTATCAATTTCTTAATATGGGTTAAATCTGCACATACTCAATTTCCATAAAAAATGAGTTAGCATTGTGATCGAAGTCACATTAAATTTAAACTTAACTGCACTTACATTAATCCCGATACTTTTATTTTCTTTTTGAATAAAGTATATAGTTACTCATTTTTTAAATAGGAAATTACTTACAACTTTCCGATAATCTCTCACTGATTCAGACTCCTATTACATTATAGCTCTTGTGTTTCAATCTTAGTTTGATCTTCCTTTACAAAAAGTAAGTCATTTCATTTCAAACCAAGGTTTTAATAGACTGATAATAAAAAAATATCCTTTTCCCGCTTTACTTGGTTCTTTGTTTTCAAATACGTATCTTATTCCTTAAAAAAAATTCGATATTTGCTTTTAAAATATCAACATGTTTTACATGAACTAACTTTTCCCGCTAAGACCTCGTTTCGGCCGTAAAACTCGTTTTACATCCCTTTCTACCTTTTTCTACTCATTCCGATTCTGATATTTTCGGTAACATCTACTAGATATCCTCACCTGCTTCTGCTGTTGGAATGAAGAAGACTGTGCATAACTGGTAGCGGCAGGTGCAGCGGGTTGGGGAGCGGAAGAATAGAATTGAACATTGGCGGGAGAGTCGCTCTTGGTGCCGAATTCATTGGTATCAATTTTGGCTTGGAAGCCTTCTGCTCCTGAGGAATAGTCCACTTGTCTTCTGCGTCCATCAGCAACGGAGAGGCTGTAGTGACCAGACACCTTGCCTGATCCGTCTGAGCTTTCACTTCTGGAGCTGCTTCCTCCATCCTCTAACTGGGATTGGTAATTGAAAGAATAGGCACCTCCGTTGCTGCCTAGGTTGTACTGCATGGGTGTCTGTAAGAAAAAAATATGAGCAATTGAAATTCCCTTCAGTTTGC